>OMNZ01096225.1:0-81704 GCA_900303255.1 Lesueurigobius sanzi
AATCTAGTGGGTAATTCATCAAGGCAGCATGTACATGAGCTCAGACCGGTGATAACATCTTCAATTGTTTTGTCAGTAACAGGTGTGAAATGTGTCAGCTCTTGTTGTGTAACTGGCTGTGGAGTTGCTATTTGTGTTGTGGAAATGATTGTATTTTTGATGCCTTGGACTTTGTCATGGAAAAACACTGCAAACTCATTACATTTAGAAGCAGAAGTTAGTTCTATGGGGAGTGAAACTGGGGGGTTTGTTAATCTGTTTACTGTGGCAAATAGGACACGAGAGTTGTTACTACAGTTTGTGATGATTTGAGAAAAATAAGAATAAGAGTCATTGCACTTTCAAAACTAACTCTAAAACCAATTTGCACCAACAATACCAAACCAGATTAGAGAAACTGGACGCAAAGTGCTCAGGAAGTCAGTATCATAAAGTATTTTTTGGGGGAAGGTGCTCTTTGGTGTTTGGGAAACAAAAACGAGAGACCAAGGCACTCCACCCACATTATCACTCTCTTACATTTCCTAAAAAACCTTTTTGTACTGGGCTAATATATATTACAATCTTTCAAAGCACATTACATGCTTATCGGCTCCAACAAGCCTTTGTCAAGAAGTAAACCAGATTTCTTTTGAAAATCCAGAAGATTCTGTAAAATAATTCAAGGTTAGTTCAATGAAAAAATATGATCCCAATTAAATTTTTTTGTCAAATACAGTATACGTACAAGACTGCAAATTGGACAACATAAAAAAAAAAAAACAGTATCGTTGGCAACATTTTGGAAGAGTTTTAAACTCCTGAATGAGAGCCTACACAAAGTTTTCCATGTAAAATAACGAATGGAAAGAAAAAGCGCATAAGCCACACCACACCAGTATAACACTAAAGCAAAAATTTAGATTTTTAGTCATGTCCCAGTAATGTAAAACCCAACGGACCCAGACAACAAAGTGACCATCTCCTCCTTTGTGACATAACACCTCTTTGTGCGGCTTCCTGTGAGAACGGGCCCATCTGATCAGTGCCGAATCTCCGTCTATCCAGCCATCTCCGACAAATCGTAATAATCCCTCGTCCTCCCCCAGCGCGAGGGGAGAGACGCCGAATTCTAATGGCCGCGTTATGGGAAACAAACCACTGGAGGTGAGTCATTTTCCTGCTTTACGACAGGCCTCATTGTCAGCGTCTCCATAAGCCTCGCATTGTCTCATATAATCCCCGTTCATTATCCCACTGCAATCACTTATGCATCAATATCATCTTTACTGCTAATCACGGCAGGAGCGCTCGTCGCCGCTAGCTGATCAAATCTCCAGGATGTTATTTTGTATTTTTAGCCCGCTGCCACGGCTCCGGGTTACAGTGGTTATGTGTGAAATCGCTCTGAATAAAAGTCCATATTATTCAGCCATTATCATAAGAAAGGGTAAGAGGCAAATTGGCAGAAGTTATTCAGGTTGTCTAGAACTTTCTGTACCAAGTACAATGGTACATGAAGGGAGCTTGGTGGTTTACTGGTTCGATAATGGAACTTGCATTGCATATTTTTGATGTGTCCTTGGGCAAGACACTTCATTCACCTTGCCTGTGTAAATTGTCAGTGTGGTTAGTAGTGCCCTGGATGTACCCTTTATGAGGCCCAAAGCTAAGATAGAGTAATAGCTCTCAAAAGGTGGAGAATGGTAAGATTGCATCCTGCCTGATGTCCTGGGGTAGTAGTTAAAGATGGAGGTCTGCAAAATCAATAACAAATGTAACAAATCTCATGGGGCACAATACTTGGAAACTACGGAAAACCACAAAATAATCAATCTCAAATCTGCTAACCCTTTAGTTCAGGGGTGCCCAAAGTGGGGCCCGCAGGCCAAATTGGGCCCTTCAAGGGGTCTGATTCGGCCCTCAAGATGTTGCTTGATTTGTAAGGAGTATTTACTTTGATTCATTTGTGACTGTCAATAGTACCTAAGAACACCAAAACAGCATGTCCTACTCAAATGAAGGAATGAAAGGATATTAAAAGATAGATAGAATGTGATGTTTACATGTGAAACAGTATTGGTTTTGGCCCTTTGCCCGTAATTTGGCCCTCTGTTGCCTAGTTTAGCCCTCCATGGAAAAATGTGTTTCCCCAACATTCCTGCAGCCCAAGTGTCTTCCCTAAAATCTGGATTAGTTTGTTTTGGCGAACTCCAACAACAAAGGGAGCAGCGGAAAGACAAAAAAAAAGGTTGTCTTGTTGGAAAGATTCTAAGACTTCAAAAGGTCCGATCAAAATAGTCCCATAGTCATAGAAAACATGAGCATATTTCGCACATTTCTATGCAATATCTGTGAATGTTACGACAGAATACGAGTCCAAAACCAGGTGCTGTTTTGGGAAACATTTAGCCCACGACAGATACATTCAGCCTGCAGCGACCGCGCTCACTCATCAATCAGCGCGTGATGCAAAGATGACCAAAACCTGCTGCAGCTTCTTACACAGCAAACTCTGCAAGTGAGAATACTATTATACGACCAGTGGTGGGTAGTAGCCAGTTACATGTACTTACTTGAGTAACTTTTAAAAGTATATGCACTTCTTGGAGTAGTTTTATTCCACAGTTCTTTTCGCTGCATACTCAAGTGATTTTATTTTGAAGTAACAGTACTCTTAATTGAGTAAAACATTTGTGACTGACTGTGTAAGGGAGAAAGGCTTTCTGTGACAAATTGTAGGGTTATTTCTATGGTGTATTCATTGGAAATACCACAGTTTTGCATTATTTTATGTTTCTTTTATGTGCTACTAAATTATTTCTAGAACATGAATCAGAGCATTTACTCACTATTCAAGTTGCATTTTTAAAATGGTGATCCAAATAACTATTCAAGTAAAAGTAAATTACTCTGTACTTGTTGCAAAAGGCTTGTTTGGAGCCGATACATGTTGGGTTGTATTTTCACCAATAACTTCCAATAACTATTTTTGGCAGATTCTTTGGTACAAGAATTGTATCATTTGTCTGTCCGAAATCAGAATTTTACACCTAAACTGTGTAGCACTAAATCAGTATAGCCACCAATAAAAACAAAAAACCAAGGCACTCCTCCCAGAGTGCTAATCCTCTATTTACATTTTCTAAAACTCTGCTGGGCTAGTGCATATTAAAATCATTTAAAACAAATAGCTGGTTCCTTCCACGCGTATTAGCTCCAGACAAGCCTTTTGCAAGAAGTACAGAGTAATTTACTTTTACTTGAATAGTTACATGTATTTGGGTCACCATTTTATACTTATATTTGAGTAAAATGATTTCAAATTGTATTATTTTGCCTCCTCTACCCACCTTCCCATAACCCAATGCCGTACTGTTGTAAAATGCCCAATGTGTGATTAGCTAAAAAGCATTTTATTCATCCTAATGGCAGACTGTGAAAAGCATCACCATTTACCTAGACAATTTTACGCCAACACTATTTTGAATTCCTGTTTTGTTCACCTGTCAAAGAGCTTTTAATTCTGTGATGACATTATACCAAATCCTGAGGTGGAACAAGGTGGCTCTTACTTAAATGCCAAGAGGTTTATTCAAAGGGAAGAATCGTGCACACACTTCACAAAATAAAGGTTTGTTTTAAGCACCAATTACCCGAACCAGAGCCACCAGCTTCAAAATCAACAACATGAAACAAACAACACCATTTGTTTTCCGGATTCAGCACTTATCTGTCTTTTTGTTCGCTCCAGCTAATTAAAATTGTTAATTGCTTCATACTCATCAACCGAAGAAAAAAAAATCCAGTATTTCCCAGTATCACAAAGATCAACTCTTCTTATTATAGACACTATCAATACGATCATCATCCAATTAATCTGCCGCGATTTAATTCCTAAACACAATTTCATCCTTTATGCCTCGGCTCGTTGCGTTCATTTAGCCGCTCTGTCTTGATGGTGACCTATATTTAACCATACAGTCAATAATATCTTCCCGCAGATCTTTGCACGAGAGATAAGCCCCCCCCCCTCCCCTTCAAGCAATCAGAACAATCTCCGTCAATTCAGTCTGCTCCGTTTGGATCACATTCGCAGCATTTACAGTCAGTCGATTGTTACCGTGGTTACGAGGGGAGAGGTCGCCAGCGTGCGGTACAGGGGCGTTGTTTTTGGTACTTACAGTAAGTCATTTTAATTTAGTCTATGTGAGGGCTGGGTTCAGTTAAAGGCCCTATACCTGACAATGAAAGAGGGGGTAGTGATGGGACTCAAATGGACTCAAGAATCAGCACAACTGCAGAGGAGAATGAAAGATTTTTGCCTTTTTTTTATTGAGTGTGGCACAACATTTTATTCACAAACACATTTTTTAAGGAATAAAAATCATCTCGATCATCATTTGGTTTAATCAGGTTTAACCCTGATTTAGCCCTGGTCTAGTCCAGTTTTTGTCCCTGGTTTAGACTTGATTTAGACCCTGTTTAGTCCTAGTTTAGCAGTAATTTAGCTCAGTTTTAGTCCCGGGTTAGCCACGGTCTAGTCCAGATATAGACCTGGTTTCATCCAGTTTTAACAAACATACATTTTTTGCTAAATGTATGTTTGTTTTATTATGATCTTCAGTTTTGCTAAGGTCCAATTCTTTACCGTAGAATTCCATAAGATTGCAACATGAGAAGAGAGAGATTTTAAAAGTAAATGATCTAGCGCCCTCCCCTCCTTGGACCTGAAAACCCCTCTAATTATTTCATACGATTTACTGTACAAGGTCACATCGAAATTTAGTCCCAGACGGTCAATTATACTGTGCCTATTCTATTAAATTTGTAATGCATTTATATTTACAGATTATCAGTTTGAATTGGCAGCGTTTGTGCTTCTTTCGGCCTTCATTCTAGATCTAAGTGAATCGGGTTTAGGCCACATAGTTTACGCTTAGATATATTTAGGTTTGTCCTGGTGTAGCGCTAGACACAACAATCAGGACTGTCGCCAAGAAATATACTAAATCACATCCAGAACAGGAAAAAAAAATGTGACTGGAACCCATAAGTAGATTTTTTTTTTTTTCATATGAACGGGTTCGGACACAACATAGCAAGTTTTTCCTTCCTGCTGAACTCCGTGGTCAATTCAAGATGCTAAAACTATTCTTCACTTACAGTATACTTGAAGAGCATATAACCATTCACATTTATTACACTATGTATACAGTACAGTGCGTCTTTTGTTTACGTACTTGATCTCCATTTGATTACCAACACAGCATCAGCCTTACATCAGCGTCATTATCTTTAATGTAGTCAACATCAAACTAAACAATTCGCTGCTCTGTCACGGCCTCATCTTCCTAAATTTACTCATCACACTGTAATCACAGCTCTGCCGCCTCCCGCCGCGTCCTTATGCCGATCGGCTCCCACCAACGTAACACAAAACGCAACTTAAAGTGAACGTTCTTTTTGTAAATTCTTTTTTGTGTGTTTTTAAGGAGTAGACCTGTTGCAAGACACGGTTGTTATCTGTTGAAAAGACTTATGATAACTTTGTAGACTCAATCCCTTACAAAAATGACATTGTTCAGCGTTTGTGGATAATCTGCTTTCTTATTTCTTTCAAAAAATGGTGAATATATAAACCCAGATCCATTGTAAAGATTAAAAATATTAAAGTTAGCTATATTGTCAGATAATTGGAATTACAGTATGTCTCTCAAAATTCTGGTGCAAATATTGAACAAAATCTCACACAAAATATACAAAATTGGAGGGGCTTTGAGGCCTGTTCTTCAGTCAGCTGGACCTGGCCTGGACACACCTCCCACAATTTCATCAAATTCTAGACTTCATGAACTTAACCAAGAGCTGATTTGTTTACTTTAAATGGTTAGCATTAGATAGACCTGGTTTAGGTTAGCCTCGGCTTTGAATAGACTTAAAGGCTTGGTCTAGTTGTACCGTATTTTCTGGACTATAAATCACTCTGGAGTATAAGTCGCACCAGCCAAATAATGCATAAAGAAGAAGAAGAAAAAAACATATACTGTATAAGTCGCACTGGACTATAAGTCGCATATATATTTTACAAAATCCATGACCAAGAAAGGACATTTCATCTTGAAAGGCAAGTTATAATAATAACAATAGAATAGAACAACAGGCTGAATAGGTGTACGGTATGATAACGTAGCACATTGATGGTTAATCGGCTACACGAAGCATAGACAACGAACTGAATACATGTCTGGTATGTTAACGTAACATATTAATAAATATATAAGTCGCACCTGAGTATAAGTTGCAGCACCAGCCAAACTATAAGAAAAAGTGGGACTTACAGTCCGGAAAATACAGTAGTTTAGTTTTAGTAAAGTCCTGGCTCTAGGTTAGAATTCCAATTTCTTCATTAGAGCTGGTTTAAATAAGACTTATTTTAGTCCTGGATTAGACCTGGTGTAGGCAAGGTAATCACAATTTGTACAAAGTGCTTCACAGTTACATAAAATGACAAGACGCCAAATAAAATAATTCATTGCATGAAACATAAATTAGAATCATGCCAAGTCCTGATTCTGGGACCAGCAGGAGACCTCTCCCTGAAGTCCTCAGAGCTGGAGATGGGTAGCTTTCAGAGATGCACTTTGGTATAGTTATTGCCAGACCTCTACGTAAACATCATTAAAACATTGCTTCTTCTTCACCAGCTTTTTGTAAACACTCTATTTTTAGACGTGAGAGTTTTAAATATGCACTAGTCCTACACTGAGCAAGTATCAAGCAGCATTATTGATAAATGTGTTGCAGAAATAACAAGGAGCGCCTGAGATCCAGTGAACCTGTGTTTCTCCTTCCAGCGGCATGTTTTAAAATGCAGATGTCCGCAGACAACCTTTGCAAAGGTCCCGTGTCCCTGAGAGTGTCAGCGCCATGACGGGCCCGAAGAGCTATTACATCTGCATTACAGTGAATCAGAGCGGCCCGGAGCACAATGTCATCATCAGGTGTAGGCTTTTCATTATAGGACAGCATTGTAGCTCGGCCAATGCCAGCATCAAGCAGTAGAGCCCTCTCAATACATATTTAATTGATTTTTTTCTCCTTGGTTGGTTTATTGACTTGCTGTGCTTCGATACAGTGTAATATATAATTTAGTGTTAGCTGCTGAGTGCTAGTTGTCAACCTGTCAGGAGCAATAGGTAGCTACAGTGCAGCGCCCGGGGACCGATCTCCAAATCATGAACCAGAATCTTCTCCAAGAAGGTGGAGGATTACCGTATGTTGCATGTTTTGGGTTGATATGGGAAACCGAAGGACCTGGAGGAAATCACGGTGAGAACATGAATAAACATACAAGGCCCAACGTGGTCCAGAGATTGAAATTTTGGAGAGAGCTAACCACTCAGCCGCCATACAGTCATTTGATGTTTAGACCTTTGCCTATGGAAAACACAGCTGTGATCTCAAGCTAAAGAGGAAACTGTTGTGCAATGTTTAGTATTAGCGCTATATAAGAAAAATACAATATATACAGTTGTGCTAAAAAATGTACATACCCTGGCAGAATATCAAGAAATGCAAACGCATTTCATAGAATATGAATGATAACACAAAAACCTTTATTTCACTCATGGTTAGTGGTTTGCGTGAAACCATTTATTGTCAAAAAACCTGTTTGTTTACACTTTTCAATTAGAAACTAGCCAAATGTCCCTGATCAAAAGTTTTCATATTGGGCATCTTGAAACAAACCTCAATTTTTTCTGACAGTTCAACTTCAGAGAGTCCTGTATTTCAGCTGAAGTGAGTTTTTCTTTGCTCCTGAACAATTTTCCTGGCAGTTGTTGAAGGTCATGTAAACATTAGATCAGGGACATTTGAGTAGTTTCTGTTATGTCATTATGATTTCAAAAGAGTAAACTCAGTTCTTTAACAATAAGATAAGATAGTTCTTTATTGATCTCACAATGGAGAAATAATAAATGGCTTTGCACAACCACACCATGAGTGGGGTAAAAAAAAAAGGGGTAAAAAAAAAGTGAAATTCAATAACAATGTTGAATATTGAGATTTTCTTAAATTAGAAAAAAAAAAAACTTTTCAGAAAACAAGGCCTTCAAAGACTAAATCATGACAAACAAGGCTAAAATTGAATAAATTAGGAGTATATTTTTGTATAACTACAACAGAACATACTTGGTTTATTCAATTACAGTGCACCCTCGTTTTTCAGTGCGCCACATAATATTGCAATACATTGCCCATATACAGTATTGTGCAGCCTTACCATCATTCATAATGTGCCTATGCAATTTGTCATGTGCCCAGATTGACCCCATCACATCAAAATACTTTCATAAGACAATGAATCTTATACCACCAGCTTAAGATAATATATACTAATGTACTACCAAATCCAGCCACATTGTCACATAAAAGTCTTAACCAAACCTTCATTCCTTCTTACATTTGCCAATGAATTGCATGGCGCATGTAAACAGCCGGTTGCATCCACACAATCGGGAGTCTAGTTCCTATAACCTGTTCCCCCTGCTCTCTGTGTATTCATCACCTCCATCACATGTGATCGATCTCCCCCGACACGCTCCGGCTCCTCCTCTCATCTGCTCGGTCTGCTGGCACATCAGATTAACACCGCCGCGTTTATTAAAAAAGGGCCCTGCCGCCATTGAGGAGAATTAACTGAGGATTATCCACCAGGTCAGGAAGAAAAGTCAATTTAACGCGCCCACGTTCACAAAGAAGTGCAGATACGGGTCATGATATTCGTCTGCTTGTGTACTGTATATCTATATTACTAATGCAGGTAAATTAAGAGGATAAGATTATTAAAGGCAACCTATGTCCACCTTTTTCCAGTTTTATCCTTTTGGACCAGCGGCAGTTGAGACCCACTGCTTTGGAGGTTATTTCAATTCATAATCTACTTCATATTTGCTAATTTATTGAATATTTATTCATTATACATTTGTATGCTTCTCTTACTTCCGTTACCGAAATATCCCCAATTAAGTAATTACCTTCACAATCCTCACTTTTCAAACTTTTGTTGCCTTCCCTTCCGTTTGTTGAGGTGCGTTGCTCCAGGCCTATCTGTCCCGCGGTCGTCACAGCTCTTTAATACCCACGTTAAGTTGCTGAAATGTGTCCAATTAACGAAATTAAATGCAAAAATTTAATATGCAAAACACTGCAAGCTATGGAGGCCAGATGATTTAGTGTGGCAGCCCTAGAGGGGGAAAACCAAAAGAAAAAGACTTATTGAAAAAGAATGTATTGGAAGTTTTCTTTTATTTAATGTTTTCATTTTATGTGTATTTTCTTTTGCCAAAATGACCTATATTTTCGGCGACAAAATCTGAATAATGGATAGAACCAGGTTTAAATGTATGGTTTTATCTAGTTGAAATATTAGACACAAAGATATGTTCAAAGGGAATTTTGATTATCTTCTTTGATGGCACATTTCCTGACTTTTTGCACCCCCCTGTGTGATCCTTGCATTGTTTCGGGGGCTTCAAAACTCAATAAATCAGGCTAGGAATTAAATATTGAAAAATGCCTCTGAACAAACCTTCAAAGTATTGTTACAAGACTGGAACATTTGGAGTCTGTAGGTGACACTTATGTTGAATTTCCTGGCACATTTCACAACTGGCAGGGTCACTTTTTTGGGTAATAGTCGCTAACTAGCCTACAAACCATGATTTCGACAATAAGCGCTTTATGTTTGGATGCACTGTATTATTTCCACAAATGTTTAAGTTTAAAGGAAGAAGAAACAAATTACATTCCACTACTAGGACAAAGGTCAGGTATAACCCCTTTAAGCAACTTCTTTTGTTTAACTGTTGTCGGCTGAAGCTGAGTGGATGTGTCTGTTCATAAAGTGATTTGCCTTTCCGTGGTCCTGTCGACACAGTGTTTATTCTGTGTAATTCCGTTGTGTTGTGGTGATCAGTGTCCCCCCCCCCTTCTTGTTCTGTTTTTGTTTCCTTTTTAACCTCTTAAGACCTAGAGTCCCCGAAAATGGGGACTTTTTTTTTCAGATACAGTTACTGACCTACGTGTTTTACGCAGAAAAATATTCCATAGTTGCAAATTAGTGACAGCTGATGTGGGATTATCCATTTCTGTTGTTATTTCCTAGACCACAGGGAGGGAAAAGGCCTTTTTGCGTAAATATGTGTGTTTTTTTCAGGCGGAAATTCATTCAAACCTATGGCAACCTCATTTTATTGTCAAACAACATAATTTATTTTTATTTCACTTCCACCGTCATCCCAAAGCTCTACCAAATGTGTGGACACCAAGATTAGCCATGTCCACCTAGGATGTAAAGACATGATTTTTGGAGAAAAAGGCCTAGGGCTTAAGAGGTTAATTACTGTTTGTGAAATTGCAATTTACTTTATGGAGAAAAAGCTGAATGACTGCATTCATTACATTCCTAATTATAAAGATTAGGTCATTTATATGTTTTCAGGTGAAATTTGAGAGCAAACTGATCCAGAACCTGAAAATAAAAAAAAAGAAAGAGTTTTTCCTGCAGCGTCTCCCCTTAAACTTTTTTTTTGTCAGAATTGGTTGTTTTCGTACATATGGACACCTCCCAGTCCCGTGTAAACCCAGCGTGCCAGGTTTGTTAGCGACACCGGGCCGCGTTGTGTAACATCTGTTGGTTCTGCATTATTAAGCCCCATTAGCATAGAGTAAAATGAGGGGTTTGTTTACAGTGGCCCCCTTTTTCCTGATGAGAGTGGGATAGCGGGGCGTCCGTGGCTGGCTGCCTTTTACATATTTCCCCCCCCCCCTTGTCTCGCAGATTACAATGCAAATGATTCACTCTGCCTTGCTTTTGTTTGACTTTCCGCTCCCACTGTTTGGAAATCTACAGGGGATATTTTTGGATGACGATGAAAAACCTGGTCTCGTCATTGTCTCTTAGTCTCATGCAAAAATCAGCCAAGCGTGTGCCAAGTTTTGAGGGATGAAAATGTCGATAAACTTTTGGTTTGGGCAGTTTGGTCTCACCTAAGTGATGTGACGTTCACGACCGAATGGGCTCTTTTGAGTGAATCATTCATGAAAAGAGACAGATTTTTTTGCACAAATAACACTAGAAAATAGCATATACCGTATTTTCCGGACTATATACATGGATACTGCATCACCCAAATATTGCAATACAACTTTTTTGCAATATACTGTGCAGCCCTAATCCCAATTCACCTTACACTATTTCCCAAGCTTGTCTTTTGCTCGTCTCTATTTAAATGCCAACTTTCTGGTCGGGGCAGAGCAGCGTGCCATGCCAGAGGGCGTCTTTAACACCGGGAGAGTCGACTCGCTAAAGGCCAATGTTTTCTCTGTAATGCGGGCCCTCGACATTCACCTGCTGGGACTATCCGCGCGAGCATTTATTTCTTCCTCCTGGTTGACTCATATCTCCAAAAGTAATCGCTGTTTTCCCCGGTTCCCCAAGAACTTTTTTTTCCCAATACATTTCTCTCAACCACACCTACCACTTTATTAGCTGCTGCTTGTATCCACTAAAATGACCCCATGGTGGTTTTAGTGATGGTGTTGGGCAGAACGGGATTGTAGCAAGAGGGAATTGGAAGCACTGTAGCGTAAGAACTTTTTTCTTTACGTACTTCTAGCGACAATGCCTTTTTGTCCGCACGCCTGTTTGTATTTTCAGTTATGAGACTACTCATCAGATTTGCAGTTTTTGAAATACCACTTTCTATCAGCGAGGGATAGTAACAATGTAAAAAGTACATTATTTATCTTTACTTAACTGCATTTTACGATGAATACTTTTTACTTTTACTTCACTACATTTGATAACAGTATCTACACTTTTTCCTCTACTTATTTTTGAACTGAAGTAAAACTACTTTGAATAGTGGTTTTGTGTCTAAAACAGCAGCGGCTCAATTAATCTGAACCTGGCTTAGACTTGCATTAGACCTAGTTTCTGGCCGACGACGGGCAAAATATCTCTGCGAGGAAATATCGTAGAGACTTACGTTTTTTTGCATTGCGAAGAGAGAGGAGGGATGGGGCTTTAAAATGAGCCCAGCCATATCCTTCTAGGCCTCCTGAAACTTGACTTTTTTATCCTGAAAATGTGTCACTGGTCAGCTGCATCTTGTTTTCTGTTTACATAGAACATGGAGGGCAAAAGTATGGAGTCACATTTGTGGCAAAAAATTAGCAAATCTAACATTTGGGACAAAATTGTTTTGCTAAAAAATGCTAATATATGGAGAATAAACACAGATTGCACATAGAAGGTCAGGTGCATACCCTTTTATGTTTATAGAAGCATATATTTGTTAAATAATAATCAAATTACAATTTTTTGTGATTTTTGTCAAAAATAAACAGTAACTACAGCCTTTATTTTACATCCCCTGGGCTTGGTCTAACCACAAAACATTTTTATAATGTCCACAGCCTTATTTATTGATGTTTTATATATAGGTTAAGAGTGAGGTTAGAAATTCAATTTTCACCTAAGTTTTTGGTTGTTTTTCTGCTTCTATCATGAGTATTTCATTGATATGACTCTACTACAGCATTCAGATGATGCTAGTTCAATTTGTTGTGAAAACAAAGAGTCCAAGCATGTGATGGTGCGTCATAAGGAAGCGTTTCAGAAGCAACAAAACAAAATAAGTGTTGGGGAAAAATAATACAGAAAAATGCCCATAGACCTACAGGGGTTAATACAAAAGCACAATTCTTGATAAAACATACTGCACTTAACGAACTAGGAATAAAAAAAAATACTTAAATGCCCTCCTAAATCAAGATTAAGATTTTCAACTTAAATTTCTTACATTTGGTTAATTTGGACACCCTTGATTTATTGATATGATATACAGTTGCTTTTTTCAATCGCTTGAGAGCTGTAACCCACTTGAGGCCCCACTGACTCCCCCCACAGTGTTCCATGTGCTCATCACTACAAAGACAGCAGCTGGCATACTGGTATTTTTGGAGGCAACGTGGTTAGATCTGTTGCCTCACGGTAAAAAGTCTCCATGTTCCGCGCCGCATCCCTGTGTGTGTAGTCTGCACTAACAAGCACATCATTGAGCCCGGCACTCCTGAGGATACCGGCGCTAATCTGTTCACCCTCTGCTCCTGACAGGCTGCCCACCGGCGTGAGAAGGAACGGCCCAAACGCAGAGGACATCTATCCCTCTGGGCGCAATCATGAACTTGGGCTCTGCGGCTGGTGAGTGCATTTGCCGGTAGGTTGCGTTCACGTGAAATCACAACATCCTAAAGAGCCTATAGTTTAAAATTTGACGTGGAGGAGCTATGCAAACCTTCAAAATGCTGTTTTTTTGTCTCGGTTTATGGATAATTTCTCTGTAATTCCTGGGCCAATCCGTATTAAACAAAAACTGGCACAAAGTTCTTCAAAAGTCTTCTTCGTCAGCATTTTGGTGTCCAAAAGTGGTGACAATATTCAAAAACATGTGTATGATGTTGGCCAGTAGAAAGGATTTTCAGCCATAAGAATAATCCAATCATTATCAAAATCTGATCTGTGAAAGTTGTATTGGCACCTGCTCCAACTGAAATAGACTTCTATAACGTGAACATATTACTTAAAAAAAAAAGTTACATTTTGTGTGTGTTTTTGTTTTAAACTTATCTTCCCCTCCTTCATATTCATACCCGGAGTGTCCCTAATCCTTCAAGTCGATCTTTTTCCCATTCGCTTGCACTATTTTTTGGTCTCTGAGGCGTAGCCAGACAGCAGTGCAAGTGTTTATTATCAGCAAGCAGCTGGTTTATACGCACCCGGGGTCCCATCAGCGCATCGGGCCGGAGAAAAGGGTCTTATTCTTCCTCGCGTCAAACACAATCAACACGACCAGCCGGGACCTGTGCAGAAGTATTAAGAAGAGCCACGACAAGGGCTGAGCGGGGCTGACAATGCCCATTGTTCGGAGGGTATTGAGAGCGCCCTGGCAGTGCTCCTCAAATTCTGGACTTGTATCTCTGCGGTTTTGCCCCCTCCTCGCTTTCATCTTTTAGCGCCTTTGACTTTCCCTACCAAGTCCAGACAGATCATTTGTTATAGTGACCTCTAAAGTAAAAGCAGCAAAAAAGGATGAATTGGATGGACCTTTTCATGTCTAGCTGTGATCTTAACAATGACAGTGAGTGCTAAATAAGCTAAAGGCTACGTGATGTGCGTTTAAGCTTTGTCTCTAAAAAAAACAAACAAAAAAACGTCCTGAATTTGACTTCCCCATCTCCTGACAGGGAATTAAGTTAAGTGTCCAACTAAAATAAAAAAGAAGAAAGAAGTGCATATGTTCAACTTTCCTAAGAAGATTTACTCTACATAAGCTACTATAAATTATTACACGCTAAATCCATTTAAAGAGCTTTTCCACCTCCACTCCGCACTCAACGCCCTTTACACGAGGATCCATTAAGCCAGTGGGCTCTCACACTGTGGTATGTATATCACAGTGGTAGTACTTGGGGTTCGTCTGGGTTTCTCAGGGTCGTCTGCAATGTAAGACAATTCATTATACAGAGAACGCTGACTTCATGCTTTAGTAGTGCCTTAAAGTTGGTGTTTTTCTGTTTTAGACATGGTTTACATGGTTTAGACTTAACCTTTTTAGACCCTAGATCAGAGGTGGGCAAACTAAGGGCCGGGTGCCAAATGGGGCCTGCCTTGTTCTTCAATCCGGTCCACGAAACATGGCCGAGCCCAATATTCACTGGCTATAAGGGGTGAACAGCACTGACAAAGATTACCCATACTTGCCCATGATTCATATCTAAGTCTGGTGGTACACAAAAAGACCAATATTTTATAAGGTGGTACTTGGTGTGAGGAGTTCGATAACCATTGGTAAGCCATCCACACCCACAATCATACAATGGAGTAGTGTCTTGCCTGAAGACACAATTATCACCATTGGGAGCTGGGATCACACCACAAACCATGAGATGAGCGCACAGACACTCCATGTTATTTTTTCTGAACAATGCAACTGCTTTATCTACTTAGTACTTGGCCCATTTGACTTTCCGTAGCCAACACTAGAAGATTTGCAAGTGTAACCAAAAGCAGAAAGCAAAGAAGAAGAAGAGTGTAGTTTTCTTCATATCTATGTTTAGCCATTCAATTAGCACTACATACAGTCAAGGGAACAAAAATCAAAGCCGCATTCTGGCCTTGTACCTCCGAGCAATTTTGCCCTCTCCTATCCACCCTTTCATCTTGTCTTTTGGCACTCCTGACTTCCCGTACCTCCGCTCCATTAAAACAACAACTCCCAGGACCCCCTCAGGTTGTTTCCGAGCGCTTACATCATCACACCAGGCCCTGTTTATATCGGCAGCCATTATCTGCTCATTAGAAGCGAAGGGAAGAGCAATGCATTTCCCAATCAGGCTCCTGTGTGAGCAATCAAACGCGCAGCGAAGTTGAGTAAACAGTTATATTGTGTTTCTGATTCAGAGCCGCGCTGCTGACATGCTAAACAGATCATTACACCCCTCAGGGCAGATCGGATGATGCTTTTTTTTATTGCGGCACGAGCTGAAAATGTTCGAGGAGAAAGAACATTGTGTGAAGAACGCATGTATGGGATATGGTTTCCGAGTCGCACTGTGAATACGTAATTTTGCAAATGCCAGGCCTCATTTGCTAGTCCCATAAAAGACAGCTATCTGGAGCACAACACAAACAACAAATCCAGCACTCAAACTTGACATTTTGATTTGACAGAATTTTGGCATTCTATAATTTCACAGAAAAAAAAGAGAAAAATGACAGCAGCCACATTGACTGGTACGCAGTCTTACCAAGGGGGCCTTTTAATGTGGAGCTTGCATGTTCTGCCTGTCTATGGCAGGGGTGCCCAAAGTATCACAGTTATTAAAGGACATTTAATCATAAATCTGTTTACATTTGCTCTTTTCATGTAAAACAGTATTGCGTTTGACCCTTCACCCGCTAATAGTTTTCTGTTTTGGCCCTCTGTGGGAAAAAAAAACATGGGCCCCATGTCTATGGGTTTCACCTGCTCTGGATTCCCTCATCAACCCAAAACATGCACAACAGGCTAATCCTCCGGCTAGGTGCTCCTGACCTAACCTGGGAAAAGCCAGATTTATATGTGTACTGCGAGAATTCAGCTTGCAGGCAAGGTTACTCCTGACCATGAACTTAGATCAATATCTGGAGTTGTTCATAGGCGCTACACTGCGCCCAGATTTCCAGAAGTGTGCCTTAAAGTGGTAGTCTGGAAGTTATCAAAAATAAGATGAATATCAGATCTAGCTCCTCGCCTTCCTGATTGGTTGCCTGTTTTCAAATCACAAATGATTGCAAGCCAGCCCAGAGAAAGTTCTTGTCATTGGTCAAAGCGACAGCCTACAGGGACTCTGATTAGTTTCTGAGATCAAGGAAGGAGGGACTTTAGAAGAAATGTAATAATAAATATTAAAATTAAAGGCCCGGTGGTCGATTTTGCACATTTTATAAAATTGATATTACATTTAGACTTCCAGACTATCACTTTAAAGACCCCATACCTGATTTTTCTGGTCACTTTGTTTGTGAAGTTTAAACTGTTTGTTGTGTCCAAACTCATTCCTAACTTCACACAACATATTGCTAACATCATTATTCGCAGGGAAGCATGTTTCACAACTTTCAGGGTCACAATAATGCTAACAACAGTTCTTGAGCCATAAAATGCTTCATAATTAGATGCACAGTATCTTTTCACAAATTTTACAATTTACCAAAGGAGGACAAAATCAATTTCATCCCACGACTAGGAAAAATATCAGGTACAGGTCCTTCAACCTCAACTCACCCAACAGTATTGTGCAAAATCACACATTAAAACCAAATATTATTTTATTAACATCCAGGTAGAGCACCTGACTACATTATTTTACAAACTGGACCCAATGGAGCGCTACCGTCCTCCTACGATCTCCAATTTAATTTTGTGTTTTATAAACATGGGCTTGTTGGAGGAGCAGTAAGTGCTTGCTACTCCGCACATAGAGATTGTGAGATTTTTGGTCCTGTCAAAGTTCCTTTTCTCTATGAACAATTCTGCATGCAAAAAAATGCAAAAGAAATTTAAAGCAGTCTAACGTAACCCACGCTTTTAGGAAGTACAACTGTAAAAAAGAAAACTCTCCTTCCAAAAACTTTGACTTCTGCACCTTTCTGACTAACACATTACATCTGTACCCCTTTCATCTGTCTCCTGGATGAATTAAAACGAGGCTCGTAATATAAAGTCATGATTTCAAAAGTCTCCCTTTGTCATTTCGTATAAAGGCTGGAGTGACAATGCCAGAGCGGTGGTGAAAATCAGCACCAGATTTTAACACTAATTGTGGCGGTGGCTCTGACAGTTGGCTGCAATGAGTGGCAGTCCAAATTAGCACCGGAGCGCACACTGCCTGGTCCCGTCACCAAGAGCACCCCATAGGAACACCACTGTCAGCCTGTCGGACAAATCAAAGGCTCAGCTACCAAAACATATCCCATAACATAACATAGGAAGTGTCCCTAAACATCTCCACGTATGTAAGTCGACTTTTTTTTCTCTCACTGAAGCTGGCTGTCTGGGCGCTGGCAGGGGAATCACATTGCCTGTCCTCTTTCATTTCTGAGTCTGTAAAGTGGCTCTGTGTTACAAGTTTGGGAAAGAACAAGCCTCAATTTGAAAACTTTCGCGACTACTTATGATGGATTATTTCCTTGTAGACTCGCGCGTGACTTCCTGTGCGCATCAGCAGAACGACAGCCGAGCCAAAACAATGCAGAGCTTTGACAACGCAAAACAACATTCAAAAACTCTTCTATTTTGTTACTTTTTTTTTTAAGCTTCGCATTGAAATTAAGAAGTGGGTTTTAAAATAGATGTTGGATAAAGGGCATTTTTGGCTTGTGTTTGCAGCAGAATAGCAGAAGTCATTAATACCTGTAAAGATGCCAGTGGAGCATTGGCTTCATCCGACTGGACTCCGGCCATTGTTAGTGTTATGAAATACAAACTGGCAGCTTTTTCTGTGAAATACAGTTATAATAAAACGAAAGCCACACTGCGGAACAATTCCAGCATGTGCAAGAATGTGTCATAAAATAAAATACTCAAAGAAAAACAAAGAAAAAGAAAAAAAAAACAACAGAACTACTTTTGCAGGGGGTTATCGAAACAAAGCATTTGTAAGAGGACCTAACTTACAGTATATGTGTGTGTAACCCTGGGAATAAATAATTTTAAGTTGGGCCAATTAACTAGGTTCGTACGGGAGGAGGGTAAGAAGCATGCCCTGTACTTACCAATGATGAATCATTTTTTCTGTTTAGGCCTGATTTACCGTATTTTCCGGACTATAAGTTACACTTTATTTTGGCTGGTCCTGCGACTTATACTCAGGTTCGACTTATATATTAATTAATATGTTACGTTAACATACCAGACACCTATTCAGTTTGTTGTTTTGTGTAGCTGAATAACCATCAGTGTGTTACGTTAGTATACCATACACCTATTCAGCCTGTCGTTCTGTATTCTATTGTTGTTATTATAACTTGCCTTTCAAGATGAAATGTCTGTTCTTGGTCTCGGATTATGTAAAATAAATTTCCCCCCAAAAATGCGTCCAGTGCGACTTATATATCTTTTTTTCTTCTTCATTATGCATTTTTTGGCTGGTACGACTTATACTCCGGAGTGACTTATAGTCCGGAAAATACGCTACATATTTATTGACAAATCACATTTTGACAAAAGAATGAAATACAAACTGAGCTTGAAACCACAGGGTAACATACGTATTTGGCTACTTGCAGTTAAAGAAAGGCAGCAGCATCTCCGCGGAGACGAGCTGGTGATGTCCCGCTCCCAGCAATATTACTACTCCCAGCGAAGAGGCGAGTCTATTTACAGTAAAAAGTAACATTTTTTAAAGATATTTTTCACCAGTAAATACCCATATTGCTTGCATTTATCCCATTGGTTGAAATGTTGTGCATGGTCTTAAAAACATGCAGTAATAACAGACTGTAGGACAAAAATTAAGAAAATTACATCATTATATGAATGAATTTGTTGCCATTTTCAAAAAATATTAGAATGTTTAAAAAAAAAAGTTAAAGGTACACTGAGTAACATTTTACCAAATGAATATAATCAAATACAAGCTAATATTTTATCACAGATATTTGTTTTATCGTTTGACATACCATAGACATGTGTCTTTGCAGTGAGCGGCTCACTTCGACTAAGACCTGACTTGTGACTTTACTGGGAGCAGGGACGTCTCCAACTCGACTAAAGGCAAGCAGACATGAGATTTAAATAGGTAAGCTCCTCATTCAAATCCATTTTTTGATTACGCACTGCAAAAAAAATAGTATTTTCTGTGTCTAGATGGTTTAGGAGCATGTTTTGTTTAACAGTATAGCTCAAAATGTTACGCAGTGTACCTTTAACAAGAATCAACTGAGGTAGAAAATGGAAAGCCAATTTCATAACAGTTATGGACAAACATGAAAAATGCCCCTATTGCGCAGATGCCCGTCCAAGAGTGCAAGCCTCTAAATTTACCCAGGCATGATAAAGATCGTTATTCAACTTGTTTTTACCTGCAAAATCAATGTTAATTGCCAGAACTAACAAGCCAAGTTACTGTATCCAATCAGAATATAATTACCATGTTAACACTAGCACATTACAGCGAAATGGAAACGAGCTATCCTAAAATAAACTCGGTCTCTAAGACAACCTCCTGGATTTCTGTGTGCCCTCCTGCCAATCACTGCATTAGAATATGCTGATGAGCGAGAGGAGCCCAATATCTTGTTATGTAACGTGTCTCTTGCTGACACTGAGGAAATCACTATCGAGGTTGGAGCCCTCACTTTAATTACCCGCTTTTTTTCCCACCTCAGTCGACCGCCTTTTTTTCATTTTTTTATTTTTCCCAATCATGTTTTGCCGTCATTAACATTCGCGCTCAAAGCAGGAGCAGTAACCTCATGTTGGGCACTTGTACATAGACACAGACACTGCCTGCGGCGCGTGGCCAGTCGAAAAAGATACATATCCCAATGGGGAATGATGGGGGTTATCGGAGTCATGATATGAAAGAGGAGGAGATAAGAGCGGAGGATGAGAGAGAGAGCGCGCGAGGGGGGGAGAGGAGGAAGAGGAGGCAGGAGGAAGATTTAACCCAGGGGCCGGTTGAATTTGACAGCCTGTCAGTACACATGCGGGGGTGACATGTAAATTGGATGCAAATCTTAGTGTGTGGTAGGAGCGGGGGAGAGACGCCGGTGACTGTACATCAATGCGAGCCCACGGGGGACGGGACTGGAGAGTAGGTTTGGACTGGTGATGGGAATTATGGCTCTCTACCGGGAGCCGAATCTTTGGAATATGTTCAAGAGCCAAAAACCACGATGAGGTTCATTATACATTGATTTCGCCAGCCTGATAGCATCTGAGAACTAAAGACAGTCATCAATATGAAGTTCTTTCAAGTCTTTTTGGAGGCTGAGCAAATGCAATCTCATTTATATTATATTTTCCTCCAACTACAGCACAAAGAGGCTTGTTAAGATGAATGTGAGCTAAAGAAATTGTTTTTATCGGCAAGACCGGGCCTGGCTGCCACACGTTTTTTCCAAGAGTCCACTGATCATGAACAGAACTTAAAATATAGGCCTCTCTTCCATTTTGCATCTTATTGGTCCAATGGGGTTTTCGGTGTTAATATGAATTTAGAAAAATGTTTTCCAATATTCACAAATCAATCAAAAACATCAAACACTTGAAAACTTGGACAAACCCCAAAAACTGAAAATCATTTCATCATTTCAAATTTTTTTTAGTGAATGGAAATGAATTACAACAGGAGAATCAGGATGTTAATCTAAATCAAGTCACAGTGCCCCCTAGCGTGTCTACAAAAAGCAATGGGACAACCAACCCGTGTGACAAACAGCCCCGCTCTCCCCCAATAAGCATCAAGTCTTCTTGAGTCAAGTCTAGTCATAAGGCTCCATAAAATTAGTAACAAAAGTCTGACTCCAAATCTCAAATACAATAAACCAGAAAGAAAGACTCATTCAAACTATTAACGCCAAATAGCCGTTCAAAAGATCCTACTCGGTCATGAATGTCACACCACTATCGCGTGGACTCGGCCTATAGCCCCCATTCAATCCATATCAATTGTATTTGCGCAGGAGATTTTTCATATGTGCAGTCCTCAAAGCGTGGCGTGGGAGTTTCGCCGAGGTCCCCGAGGAGATCCGATCCGTCCAATGTGAGAGTGTCGCGGACTGTCGGGCGCTTCTCACTGACATCCCGTTTTTTTTCCTCAAAGGCGCCGCGCATAAAGAGAGTACGGAGAGAGCGGGGGAACAAAGACGGAAGAGGGGGAGCGAAGTCTTTTGAAGGATAAAACCGTGGGATTAGATAAGGTACTCCTTCTGGACCGTTGAGCCAGGATAGAGAGAGCGAGAGAGACTGTGTGTGTGTCTTTCTGGAGGAGTGCCCACTGCTGCTCTGAGCACATTAGCTGCACAGGAGGGGAACAAAGGCCCTCACCTGCATTGCTTTATAATGTGGTCCTGGGAGCCACGGAGGGGGCGCGGCGAGGTGCGAGAGGAAGGAAGGAGGGTCACTGGGTTTCCGCCCCGTACAAAGCCCCCCGGTCGCGCCGCATGGGGTAAAAAGTCCGACACATCGAAGGGGCTTAAATGGCAACTTCTTGGACATTGGTTAATCTGATATAAATTGATAGTCTTTTTGTTAAATTCCCCCTTTTCTTATTTGGGATTAGGGGCCAGTGGACCATTTGGCAGGTTCTTACGCCGATTCGCAGAATGCCCATTTACTGATCCAATGAGCTACACTGCTCTGACCGGACACCTTTGGTCGTAGTGTCTTTCCCAGGGACACAACAGCCCAGGTGCAAATCGCTGACTTTACAGTTTGAGAGTGAATTTCTCTATAGATCCACTGTATACATTGGTCGAGAAATTGCAGGTGAATAAGGAGATATCAATTTGTCACTTTTGCTGTAGATCACCGACATGAATATGAGAAAATTGTATTGCAAGTTTTCTGTCCTTTCATGTGTAAAATGCCTACATTGTTATAATCTAAATAGAGCCAGGGTTAAATGTATGGTTTTACATTGTTTACTTTCTATTTACAGATATTTGTTCAAAGGGGATTTCGGATAACTTGATTGGGTTTTTGAATAAGCCAGTTGTTCTGTAAAAATAAATGTTTCTTTTATCTTGTTTTTTGGGGGTCTAAACCTCAATAAATCAGGGTATGGATTAGATATTAGCGTAAGAGTGCAAGACTGTAATGAAAACCAAAAGTTTAAATCCCCTTTTAATCTTTTGGCCATTTTTCATAGAATAGCCTATGAATGATAAGACAAACATCTTTTTTTCCTCTCATGGTGTTGAGCAAAGCCATTTATTGCCAAAGAATTGAGTTTACTCTTTTGAAATCATAATGAAACAGAAACTACTCAAATGTCCCTGATCTAACGCAGTGTTTCCCAACCAGGGTGCCATGGAACCTTAGGGTGCCACAAGAAATCGTCAGGGGTGCCGTGGAAATTTCACCTGATCGGCGTGTAGTGGTCAGGTAGAACAATTACATGCTCTACCACTTTGCGGTATCGCGAAATATCAAAGTCATGCTGTCTCTCCTTCATACCTGCAAGAAATTCAGTGTTTTGTTCAACTCAGCAGGCACATATGTCACACTTAATATATACATTTTGACTATATGTACATTATTTTTCAATAAATATACTTTTTTGTCATATGTTTGTTTGTTTAGCCTTGTGATTTTTCGTGGGTAAAAATTGTGCCTTGGCTCAAAAAGGTTGGGAAACACTGATCTAACGTTTACATGACCGTCGACAACTGCCAGGAAAATTGTTCAGGAGCAAAGAAAAACTCACTTCAGCTGAAATACAGGAGTCTCTGAAAAAAATGTATGTTTGTTGCAAGGTGCACAATATGTAAACTTTTGATCAGGGACATTTGGCTAGTTTCTAGTTGAAAAACGTGAACAAACAGTTTTCTTGGCAATAAATGGCTACACGCACCCACTAACCATGAGTGAAATAAAGGTAAGTCTTCATGCCTCACATTGATATTGAACATATCAGTATTTGTGAATGGAATTGCGTGGGAAACACGGCAGAGGTGTGATCTTGTCATGATTTCATGACAAAATCCGAAAAAACATGTAAAAAAAAGGTGCGATTGGTTTATTTTTTTCTTTAAACCAAGATGTCGAGGGACCACTGCATAAAAGATATGTTTTCAACTGCCGTGTCTCAACTTAAATGGTTTGGTCTCTTGCCTCACATCAACAAGGTGTCAGGTCTCAGTGCCTTTCTGTGAGGAGTTTGCCTATTCTTCATGTGCCTGGGTGGGTTTCCTCAGTAATGCTGATCATTGACCTATAGCTAATGATCTGGAAATGTGTCTCCGGGTGCTGCACTGAGCTCTCCCACTTGTCTCGACAGTTTGCCCCAGTTTATGAGGAAAAGAAAATGGATAATACATATTTTATTAATCCTGCTGCATGGGTTTTGTTTTGTGAGTCTGGAAAAGTGGCAATAGGAAAAAAAAAAAAAAAAAAAATCCAAACACTCACAACTGTCCCTCCACCATGTGCCAAATGAATTAGTGGAAGCCTGACATGATGGATGTTTGCAAAAGCAGATTCAAAAGTCTGGCGTAAAAAAAAACACTAATCGGAATAGTCCGTGTGTTGCCTTAACACAGGTGGGTTTACAACAAAAAGTAAATTCTTTGCACATAATGGAAAGACCTGAAAATGTCCTGGGAGCCGAAAAGATTAGGCGCAGGCACATGGCTGTTTACCATAAAGAAAAGGAAAGGACATATCCTTTGTACCGATAAATCATACACAAAAAGTGTAACAGCGCGGTGTTTAAGTCTAACCAACAAACCCATTGAGAAAAGGAAGTCATGTGGCATCAATATCATATCAAAAAATGTCATGGTGAAAAGTAGGTCACACAAAACGGTCAGGGATAAAATTGGTTTCCGCTATCAAACCATCGGAGTACGGCTGTAAACTGAATACAAATCTAACTACTAACCCTTAAAGTCTGAAGTAAATTAAACCAAACCATTTGAAAAATCAGTGTCTAAATCAATAAGTGGTTTAGGTTTAGTCTACGGCAGCCATTCCATCACTGTCCGAGCATCCGCACAGGCCAAACGCCGCTGTTCCACACACGGGCGAGAGAATAGGTTTAGAGCATCCCGTATCTTTTGCTTTCATGTGCATAGGGACCGCAAATGGGGAAAATGGGAGGCTGCCTAACCTTGTATTGAGCCACTCTGCTTGTATGTGGTGGTGTGACCTAAATCGAGCTGCCACTGGTGGATGAGACAGGGGGCTGTGAGCTGGATATCCCTTTCCTTCCTGGTGTTGTATAAATCCCTTTATGTGCTGCTGCTACTGCTGCTGCTGCCGCTGCTGGGGAGATTTCCAGATCCACTGCTATAGTATTGCATCGCATTGTTGTGATAATGTGCGTCGGGCTACTTTGTTAGGACGCACAACGAATTTTCAGAACTGCACAAAGACCCAAAGTATATGTGGTACGCTGCTGAATATTAATCTTAATCATAAATCGGCTCGTTTCATAATTAGATTTTTTTTTATCAGTGCAGGTGAGATCATTTGAGTTAGTTATCGCAAAATCAGTAAATTCTTCCATCCGACTGAAGATTGTCACACTTTTTTGCAGACTCCTGGTTTTTTGAAGTCTTTTATTGGCATTATTTGCTGAAAAACAAACTACTTACGATTTGTGTTTGTATGAAATTGTTATTGCAATATCGCAAACTCGGATTGAATAATCTGTGTAGCCAGAGTTTCTGATTTTTTAAAGCAATTTGACACATATGCAACCGAACAACGTAAGAGTAGAGCAGGCAGCACGGATGAAAGCTTTTTACGCCACAAAATCAGTTGGCATAATGCGGGTGTAGCCTACACTAAGAAAGCTAGCTAATATCGAGTATGGGATCATTTTTGCTCAAATTCAGAAAGCTTCGACTCCCAAATCAATGCCACAAATACATAAAAATGCATAAATTAACCCCAACAAAACAAAACAATACAACACACCTGAATATAATTTGAATTTAAGATGGAATACATGTATTTTAACACCAATTTTGTGCTTAGGCCTACATTCGCTGCCTGCTTGTGACTGAAAGTGGCCAGGGAACTTTGAATTGGATTATCCCACACATTTCCCATTATCCAAAAAGACCTTGAACTCACTGGGCCAGTGGAGACAGAGAACGGTCCCGGGTGGAAAAGTCGGGAGTCGGGAAGAGAGAGGTTACAGCGTCGCCGAGGCTAATGTGCTACTTGCCCCGGATCGCGCACAGGAACATTTGCTCCTGTGTGTGGATTTTATTTACACTGACCGATCTGGGTTAGGTGCGTCGAGATCAAGGCACCGTTAAGCGAAGCCGACCCGACGCAGCGCCGTGCGATTAATTAGCAGGTGAGCGGCGTTAAAGTGTACATGGTGATTAATGCGTGGCGAAGGGCATGCTGGGAATATTACAGCAAATGAGCAAGCGCGTACTCCACTGGATACGGTCGATGAGGTGAGTGTGGTTTAATCTAACATACAGCTTCCTACTTCCTCAAGGCGTTATCCTAGTTTGTGTCAGAGTTTTTGGGTAAAAGTTTGACAGATCCCTCGCTGACAACCTGTGCTCCCGTCCTGTCGCGGTCAGGATGGTGAGAGCTTGAGCTGTGGCCCCTGTTGTATTACAGTCTAAAGTATAAAAGCGGAATCATGGAAAGCTTTGGAAGTGAATACGTAACTCAAAACAGTGTATTTTTGGACTTTTCCGTAGAAAGATGTAAGAGTTGTCTCCAACCAGCTATGGCTTACCAATTAAAGTGATCGTCTGTCCAAATGTATTGCGCGTTATTAGAAAGAGTATAATTGGCCATCTGTGCGTGACTAAAAACGATGATATTTTTTCCGTCCCTTTGCTGAACTGCAACAAATCAGTCTCAGAGTTTTGCGTGTCGACCAATGAGACGAGCTTCCCTGTGTACTGGAACCGAGGAGGGGCTTTTTGGTCCAATCAGGAGGGGAGGGAGAGGGAGGGAGTTTACTTACTTTAATGGATTTCTTTTTTTGGTGAAGACTTTAAAAATGAAATCTGTTTTGTCCTTCAGTATATTGTAAGCTGAATAACAAAAAAACAACAACTTGCATCTACTGTAATTATAACAAGGAGGTTTATATTACCATGACAGTATTACTCCTTAAAAGTTGTGAAACGTGCTAGTGTACTCCCTGGGATGAACTCGGATGCTAGAAATGCATTAGGAAAGTTAGGAATGACTTTGAACACAACTAACAATTTAAAATGGACGCTCCCCTCTATCAGTTTGTAAACAACTGCTAAAATACGTTATTTAGCCTTTAAAATGATAATCTGGAAGTCTAAATCTAATACAAATTTTATTAAATATGTTTTTATCTAATAGTATGTATTATTGTATTTTTCCTAAAGTCCTTCCTTCTCTGATCTCAGCAACTAATCAGAGTCCCTGTAGGCTGTCACTTTGACCAATGACAAGAACTTTCCCTGAGCTGGCTTGCAATTATTTGTGATTTGAAAACAGGCGACGGATCAGGAAGCGAGGGGGAGGAGCTAGATATTCTCTCATTTTTGATCACTTCCAGACTATCACTTTAATGCTTGTGTGTTTAGGTTTTCACCTTATGGTTTGTCCATTGATAAGCCAAACTGGATCAAAATAGTATAGAGCTTTGGAATGTGATGTCACGTAATGGGGCGTGGCCAGCAGATCGTGTTGATGTGTATGTGGTTGAGGCGCCATCTTACCGGTCTGCTCACTGTAGAACTAAGAGAAGCTAGATAGACAAATAACTTCAGGACAGTTGGGACCTGTTGTGTAGTTGACTGCCATGTTAGAACGCACGACCTACGAGGGAATAATATTGAAAGCGGGCTGTGTTTTCATTCATTTGTGGTCCTGAAAAATGGTGGCAAAATTCCCATAAAGCATTGCACTGTGACATCAGTTCCAAAGCTCTATTGCAAAAATCTAACATCAATGTTTAGTTTTGGGCTTATCGACCAGCATTATGTAATGATTTTTACATATACCTGGATTTACAGTATAGTTTAATCCATCTTTTCTTTGTGATACATTTTTTGCTCTTTCTCTTACACAACTACAAACTTACACAATGTGGAAACTTTAGATTACTATGAAAAGGAAGGATTATATATTTTTTACTTTAACCTTAAGCGCACTGTTTTAATGCTGCCGTAATGTGTGGCACAACTCCCCAAAGTCATATTAGCATTTCTTTTATCAGATGAATTTAAAAGTCAAGCTTGTTCTTAATACCAGCCTGTACTTCATGTAAATTGCCCCATACGTGCTAAAACAACTAATTGCGCTCCTCTGTGGGAAGGAGTGGTAATTGAATGAAGCAGTGTGAACGGTAAAAGCCTAAATCGTCCGTGTGGCCTTATTAAACGGATGTGCTGTGATGAATGCCACACATTTGAGGAGCCACGCTGCTTATATGAGCCATATGTTCAACACTAATTCATGAATAATTGCTGCGCACTTCAACACAGTGGGAGAATTTGGGCTTTCTGCTGTTCCCACGTCCCCTCCAGCCAAACGCACAGAGTCTGAGGAAGGACTCAAAGTTGGTATAAACTACGGAAAAACAACTCTGTTCCAGATTTTACAAGTGCAAGTCGGTGCAATAGCAGTAATACGACTAAACAACAGAGAAAACTACTCATTACAACTCATTACAGCGTCAGTTAGTGTTTCTTTTGTTACCGTATTTTCCGGACTATAAGTCGCACCGGAGTATAAGTCGCACTGGACATTTTTTGGGGAAAATTTATTTTACAACATCCAAGACCAAGAACAGACATTTCATCTTGAAAGGCAAGCTATAATAATAACAATAGAATAGAGAGCAACAGGCTGAATAGGTGTACGGTATGCAATATATACTGTAAGTCACACCTGAGTATAAGTCGCAGGACCAGCCAAACTATGAAAAAAAGTGTGACATATAGTCTGAAAAATACGGTAATAATACTAATATTCCCTCACTTATGCTTGACTGTACTGTTGTTCAATCACAATCTGCCTTTACATACCTTTACATTTCGACTGAAACAACAAATGGATTAATCAACAACTAATTGATTATCGAAACTACTTAAGTAATCGATTTATCGTCTTTGATATATACAGACTCAGAGAGAGAAAGAATTATATTAAAATGTTGCATTTTTGATGAAAAAACTATTCTGTTGTTGCCAACAATTTCACGATACGATACATATTCCAATACAGGGTCCAGGATACGATACGCACCCGATACAAGTGTATCCCGATACAGCGTCCATAATACAAGATATATTCCAAAGAAACTGAAGAAAAATTATCTCATAGGTACAATAAATAGTATTTTTTATTTTGCTAAATATGTTCAGCAACAAAAACGTGTAATTGCAGTAGTTGGTGAGTGTGTTGTGATGTGTTTTGAATAAACTATGGGGTGAAACAAGCAGATTTAATTCATTTTCTTTTATAAATTGCGTATCACGATACAAGTGCCTCAATACGATACGCGTATTGATATATTGCCGATACGATATATATATATATCGTTATGTACAGTATATGCGTGTATTGTAAATATTTTACCTCCAGCCCATTTTCTAATCAGAGCAGAATGAGCCCGTATCTGAGTTGCCAGATCTTACGGCAAAATCAGTTGGAAATACATATAAAAGGAATCTCTCACTTTCTCTTCAGACATCATCAAGACGTCCTCAAACTGCGTTTTGCAAAAAAGTTTATGAAAAAAAAATAAAAATTCCACAAATCTTTTGCAATAAAAATAATCTGCCGGTTAATAGATTACCAAAATTATCGTTAGTTGCAGCCCCAATTTCAACCAAGTACCGCTCAAGCCCGCAGCAGCAGAACCATCATGCACCCAAGCCTCTCCTACTCCCATTTTCATAATTAGTAATGATAGGTGGATCAATACCAAAATATTGATACCAGTCTCGACACTCATGTAAAAAGATATCAATACTTTAAATTCCTTAAAATTAATATGTTTTACTGCTGCCCCGCAACCCGGCAACGGATAAGCGGAAGAAAATGGACGCACGGATGGCTCACGGTGTTTAAACCAAATGTATTAAGTTTACTGATTGAATTTGTATTTTTTTTCTGCTCATTTTTAAATATTAGATCACAGTTTTAAACATAGGAATTGCTTGTACTTACTTCTTATCAATACTTTTGTGCATGTGAGCAGCATGTGAGATAATGTCTTTTGTGATTTCCCAAGTTTCAATGCATTTAAGTATAAATGGTACCGGCATCGGATCAATATCGAAATTCTAGCCCGGGTTTTACTTGATCGAATCCAAAATGACTGGTATCGGCCATCGCTAATAATCAGTGTGTGCCAAGGATCAGCGCTTTATGCAAAGTATATTTGGTCTTCATGTTACTGGAAAAAGTACTGTACTGCCAAAATGATGTGTAATTTTAGAAGAAGAATTGTATTTGTAATTGTATTTTATTTTAACAGTGTAAACGTGAACAAAGGAAATGCCTGGACACATTCTGTTCAGTCATGCAAGAGGGTGAAGCTATTTCTAACAAGAGATTTGTTGGGGAGGCAATTTGAGCACGGAAAAGGTCGATGAAACTGCTCGAAACAACTCGAAAACAAAGTGGAGCATCACCTCATGACATCAGCAAGTGAAAGAGAGCATGAGAATGAGACAGACCACTAAACGTGTCGTAAAAGAAAACACACTCTTATATTTTTCGTGCGTTTTAAAATAGGGTCATTTAGGGACTTAACATATGATACCAGTCGGTTATTTTTATGGATACACTACCTTTCGAAATGCGCCGTTGCACTCCAATTCAAACCAACGATCCCAAACACACAGAGCGCGCCCTCCTCTATGTTCCCCTAGGAAGGACTTTTGGATGACCAGTCGCCCTGGCGGTCGTGATGGCTTTATTTGGCGAGCTGTGTGGTTGATGTAGTGTAATCAATTAAAGACACATCTGCGCGTTTGGCCAGATGTTTTTGTCGTCGCGAGGCGGAGACAATCGCGCCTGTTCCCTCGCTGGTGATGCATGGGCCTCGGCACCGCAGCCAACTTCATTACCGCCCATTCAAAGAGGTACAAGTTTTAATAGTGGGAATGTACTTGTATGCGTGTATGAGTGATGGTGCTTCACCCGACTGCGCTGGTAATGGCAAGGTTAAGAGTATCGTTTGTCTTACTGTGGTACTCGCAATATTGAGCATATTGCAGTTTTTTGTTCAGCCTAAAAAAACCTGAGAAACATGAAAAATGGTAAGTAGGCTTTGTAAGCCAATAAGTAAACCTAGATGGTAAAAATGTGTATGAAGGAATGCATGATATACATGTATATTTGCAAATTTAGGAATATTAGGAGACGCAAACTCCATTTCGCAAGAAGCCACAATATATCCCAAAATCACTGAGGTCTTATAAGACTGAAATTCACACACTTTTTCCTTACAGTCACTTGAAAAAATGTGCTTTCGTCATTTTCTTTTTGTTTATTTTTGACAATGTGATGAAAAATGTTTGTTTAAATTTAATGGGGCAAATGGTTTCGCAAAATCTAACAATATTGTCATTGCATTATTCAAGCGAGTTATCGAATATTGCAATTTTTTCTCATAGCGTGCAGCCATAGTAGGACGGAACACAGTATTGGTTTGTACATCTGCTGTATTACCAATGAAGTAACATTTTACTCAACTCTATAAAACTCAATCAAATTTTAGAAAAATTGGAGAAAAAAGGCTTAGGATCGAACACAGGAAGGGTTTGTCTGTGGTTCCCAAACAGTGGAGCGCGTACTACTATTATGATGGCTTTGGCTATTCAAAACTGGTCTGTAAAAAAGAAGAAAGAAAGACATAGCTGTCTGTTTTAGAGGCATGTTTACTGCGGTGACCTATAACCAAAACAAAACAAAAAAATAGTGAACATTCTTAATTGTAGATAAAAAACAAAATTGCACAGCTAAATAAACCGTGCAGCAAATGGAAGTCGGTATAAGAAGTTGTCACTGTAGCTACTAATAATGAACAACGTACAGGGGCGAGACTGTAATAACATAATTAAAATCACTCATGCCTGGAAATTAAACTTCTTTGAGCTGCCGATCACAGGAAATAGAAAAGGAAATGTCTCAGAGAAGTGTTAAACTACGCGCGGTAAACTACAAAGGGCCGTCCACCCGACCAATGTCATATGTAAAGCCGCATTCTTTTTTAACTCGGATAAATTGGTGGCCCGGACTAACTTCGCCCCCCGATCCCTCGCTCCATTAAATTCTTTCACCAAATCTGCAAAATGCATCGGGACAGATTTGCTGAGCGCCTTTCCCATCTTTCCCCACTTAAATCTCGTTGGAAAGCCGCATTCATTTCGGGAAATTTAGATGGAGAATTAGCTTCAAATTGTCGCTGAAGGATGGATTCTGTCAGCGGGCTGGCCAGTCCACGGCAAACCCAAATCTTGTGTTTAGGAGCGCGCGCATGAGCGATATAACGGAGGGGGGGAAACGACCTCACCAAGATTCATAGCTTTCGTCCCAATGCATTTTTGATGTTGCCCTCTTTTTCTCCGGCACCCAAAAGCTAGTGTCCATATAACTTAAATTTATCCTGTGACGTTGGCGCTTTGAAGGTGTGTGTGTGTGTGTGTGTGTGTGTGTGTGTGTGTGTGTGTGTGTGTGCGCGGTGAGCAAGAGAAAGGGAGAAAATGTTCCCCCCTGCCTGTTAAATATTTGAAAAGTCCTCTGTCGAAAAGTGATGCAGTCACAGACATGGCCCGTATGCGCACTAAGTCAGCCGTGAGCGAGCAAGAGGGAGCACTTTCAATGTTTATTTATCTACCTGGGAGGGAGAGGGTCGGGACGAGGAAGCAAGCGAGGAAGTAAGGGAGGAAGGAAGGAAGTGAGGGAGCTAGGAAAGAGTGAGAGAAAGACTGGCCCGCTTGTCACAACCGATTAGGGTGACGGACGCGGCGTGCCCTGTCCCATGCCAATGAGGGACTGCTGTTGTGTTCGGTGCACCCAAAATACTTCAAAATGAACTCGGTGATAGAGAGGGAAGTTTGTGATCGAAAGCGAAAACGTGCAAAATGGTACCCGCATTGGGGTGTAGCGTTTCCGAAGGAGGTTGTTTAAGATTTTAGGCGTCAGGATGAGCACAGACAGAACTGGGTCTCATCACAGGGACTTTTATGTAACGCTAAATTTCAAAGTAAAAGCCTCGGAGAGCGGCGGAACTACACCATGCGGCAAAAACGTTCACGAAAAATTGCCGAAATGCTCAATATTTTACATCTATTTTTTTAGATGTTAATTAGAAATAATAAATCAGTCTTTACAATTCTCTATTTTTCCCAATTTTACAATCTTTTGCATTTTGGCGTATATAACAACACAGATCAGATCAGTCTATCCTTAAAGTCCATATGAAGATAACTGCATGGTGCAAAGCAGGCTATTTACTATAAGGCAAATTATACAGCTAATACATATAAAATCTTTCTTATATGGGGAAGAGGTTGCATTAGATTACAGGTAAAGAATAAATTATAGTCCACAAAATACAACTTAAAGACGATTCCTATTGAAAGTCCAAATGAGTTATATCACCATGTAATGTTATCATCAGGGCATTTTAGATTTATCAGGGGAAAAAAATGTAGTTTGTGTTGCAGGTTTGTGAGATGTTCTAAGAGAAAGTGGCAGGTTTGAGAGAGACAGTGTCACAGCCTGTTTGTGATAAAGAGGAAAGAACAAAAAGCGGAGCGCAGCGGCGGAGGAAGGATGCCCTCATTGTCTGAGACAAAAGGAGAGCTCGCCACAAAACACATCTCTGAGCGCAAACACCTGAGCGCACGGAGCTCCACATTATTCAGCGCTGCAACAATGACTCAACACATAAAAGAGCAGTCAGAGAGATGCGTCAGGAGAACCGCGTAGATGTTTTCTTTACAGTCTGGAGTGGATACAGACGGGGAAGCAGAAATGGAGAGTGGACTCACTTGGGGTTGGAGCTGTTCCAGTAGACGGCGTGTCTGTCGAAGATGATCTTCTCCTCTGCCCACGCGGACGCCCAGGACAGGACGGCCAGCAGCACGAGCTCCATCACACAGCGCTGTCCGAGCGACCACAGCATCTCTAGCATCCAGCCGGGACTCGCTTCTGTCGCTCACGGAGTGGGTCTCACTTTCACTGTGTCGCTGCTGCACAAACCCTCGTTATATGAGTTTAGGACCAATGTGCGCATGGATCAATAAGCGGACTGAGTTGCAAAAAACATGCAAGCACATCAAGTCATAGTGTTGCAAAATACACTTTCAAACCAAGTTGTTGCAGGCAAATAAAGCAACTCACATGTTATTGACCAGATGCTGCGATCTCCAAAACTTTTGTCCCATTACGCACAGGCAAAGAATGTGCGTAATTTGGATTAGATCCACCAAAATACAATTATTTTGTTCCAAAATTCATCTGACGTGCGTAACTCTACTGTGGATCTGTTTGGTCACAAGCAGACGCGAGTCAACATCAAAATGCTCCGTCATATTTGCATGTGAGGCGCGCGTGTTGTGTTGTTATCGCCTCAAATCTTCGTCCACTTGACCTTTTTAAACAGCAACGCGCTCCACAAAAACACAGCGATCCTCGGCGTTGTTCTGAGTCCAAACTTAAGGAACAAAACACTGGAGCATCCTCGTCACTCCGCCGCCTCCTCTTTCAACTTCCTCCGCTGCCTCAGCATCTGCTCCAGCGTGGACTCCCCTGTACGCGTCACACCGCTCGTTAACTGATCACAGCTAATCCGCACATGCCCCGAGCGCGCGCCCTGCACCTATGGCGGCCACGACAGCGCTCACCGGAGTCCTCGCTCAGTTGCGCGGTGGATCTAACCCCATCCCCCCGCCTCCTTCCCTTTCTCCTCTCCTCTTCCTCGCTCACTTTCTTCCTTTCCGCGCGGGAGGGGTGCGTATAGAGAGCAATGCTGTGCCGTGCGGTGCTGCGCTGCCTCGGGGGACTCTTGGCATGGCTGACTCACTGCACCCCGGCTCAATGCATGGGTTTATGTATAAGAAAAGCCTCGAGTCACTCTTTCATATGGAAACGAATAGGAGTTCAAAGATAAAACGGAGAAAGCTTTGCGTTAACTTTATTTATGTGACTTTTTATAAATTGCAGCCATCTGTAGGACTCCGTGGGGTTTATGTGCGAAGCAGCTGGTTGTGTAAAGCGCCCATAAAGTTTTGTTTGAAAGCTGCTGCCTGATGGATGGGCTCCCGCACGTACAGAGAAAAGAGCGCGCGTGATGGATCCTTGGAACACTCAAGTCATTTTTCCATCAGTGTCCATGCATTAATGTCATAGGGCAGAGAGTTTAGCTGAAGGCCGTGTACTGGGTATGATCGCGCCCACCACTGGCCCACGCGCAAGCAAGACGTATTATGCATCTGATTTGCATCCAAAGCCCGCCTCGTGGAAGCCATTCGGGGTCAGGGTCACTTTAATGTAAACAGCAAAGAAAATGCTTGGGCTATGCAAATGCCCGTGTTTACTTATGATAGCATATGGATTATTGAGATGCATTAAAAAAGAAAAGATAAAAGGAACTAAGATGGGCAGCCAAAACATGTTGATTTCATTAACCAGGTTAACCCTTAATAGGGCACTCATTGAAGTACTTTGAAATAAAAAAATAATAAAATAAAATCAACTTTATAGTGTTATTGGCGGACATAACACAACTTTATTTCAGTTGCAACATTTTTCAAAAAATATATCATTATTTTATATTCATGTCCAAAATCAAAAGTCAATCAAAATCAAGTGACCATAATTTGATGCCTCGCCGCATAAGGGGTGTAAAAATCATAATGGTGAAAAAATACAAAAAACACCTATAAGGTAATGTTTCTCAACATCATAACATCAGTTTTAGAACTTTAGCCTACAACACAACACAAGTGCTGATACAGACAAAATAACAACCGTTAAAAAGTCACATATCTGACAAAAATCACTATTTAGTATTTATAGCTGTAATGTTACTAGGAATGGGCTTAAACTCTAATCACTTTATAAAAACTTGAAGCCTAATGACACACCAATGCTCTTTTTTGAACCAGTCTCATAAAAGACAGAGTTTCAAACCTGTCATATTTGATCAAATTAAAACAGCTACACCACTGACATCTTGTTGGACAAATTTTAAAATTGCACCTTATCTCATAAACAAAAACATGTGCCTGCCTAGAAGTGCATATGATCAAATATGGTGCCTGCGCTGTAATTTCCCTCATTTAACTACGTCCTCCAAAGACAACACAAAACAACCAATAAAATGTGTGGTAAAACTTACCATTGTTAGTTTTGATGTTACGTACAGAAATGTGAGGTGAATTTAGCCAAACTAGCGCCTTTTTTGGACTTTAGAGAAACAGGAAGTTTAGTGCGCACCAGGTCTCCGCTGATTGGTCAAATGCCGTAGGGGTGGGATCTGTGATGTAGGGTGATCCCTTTTGATTGGCTGAGTGAGGGCCACATGCTTCTTTCAGGGTAGTTTCAAGTTTGACAAATTCAAGACCTTTTTAATACCTTTTAAAAAACCACCATGATGAAATGTAATGCCACTATCGCCGGCAAAATATTTTTTTTTCTCATTTTACACATAATGTAAAAAATATCTGCAATGTCACTTTATCAATCAACCACCTAAATGTAAACAGTAATTTATTATATATTCACCTGCAATGATAACTCTGATACAATATTTTTTATTCTCCATTTCATACAATTCGACCTAGAGATTATTATTATTATTATTATTATTATTATTATTATTATTTAGTGTGCATAAGAGATGCTTGTATAGTTTATTTACAGAGAGATGCTAAGAGACATTTATTTATTTTTTAATTAAATTACTATTACCTGTTGTTTTTCTTCTTTGATGGCACTTTTCCTGAATTTTTGCACCCCCCTGTGTGATCCTGTCCTAAGAGCTGTTGTGACAAGTACATTTTTCCATTGTGAGATCAATAAAGAACTATCTTATCTTATCTATCTTATCTTAAAAAGATCACTTAAATAAATAAATAAAACATTAAAAAATTATAAAAAGATGAAAATAGATGAAAAAAGTATAATTATAATAAGTATAATGATATATCTGGAATGTATTAAGTAGGGCTGTCAAATGCTGCGACATCATCTGCATACCCTACTGGCACTATTTGTGAATGTTGAATACACTGTTATTTAGAGGTCTTTTATATGTTTTTTTGTATATTGAGTCATGTTACAAGACATTTTTTTGTGCTAAGAACCGTTCAGCTCCTGTGAAGGAAGGTCTGTGAACCAGAGGCAATCCAGTCTGTGTTTGTGAGAGTGAGACTGTTGGGCTCAATGAGCTTCGGGCACAAAATCCATCACGTTTAAAACAATCGACTGCGTGAATTATTTGTAAAACACTCATTTGTTTAATTCAACCAGAGACTGCAGCCTGAACAAATGATGCAGGGTTTTCACTGAGCGCACAATTTACCCTCAAGTGATGGATTTGTGGAGGTACAAACTTGCACACATTACCCACAATTCTCCTTGTTCCCAGACTCCCATAAGACTCCTTTATAATTTCCAACAGCACCTCTCTCTACTGCTCCATCATTGTGTTTAGATCGTCTATGCAAAGTGTCCTAGTTTTCCATTGCCACCCTCTGCCTGCAAAGTAATGCCTATAATTTTGGAAGTGAGCGAGAGAGCCAGAGCACCCCCATAACCCAAATACAGCTGCGTGTTGTCCGCCTCCCTTAAATGAATAATTCAGCATCTGTCTGAGGCGTGCATTTGTAAGTGCCCGGATCGTGGCGGGATGGCTCTTGGACGGCGTTTTTAAATGGAGACACTAAATTTGCCGAAGACATCCCTCTCCTCTCTCTCCTCATGCCGTGTCACTCTGATACTGACTCAATAAAGCTCTCTTATGCAGTGCAGTCGGGATAGTCGGCACAAAACCTCGTTGTACAAGTTTAAGTGATCCTATTTTGTATGAAGTGTCTCGGTGAAAGGGAAAAAGAGGCATTTTTCTGTGCTCTTGTTTCAACTTTGAATAAATTGCAATACATTTAAGAGCCATTGTGATGCTACAGCTTCATAGCAGAGTCATTTTTCCAGATTTTTATTTCATTCTACTCTCAAAATATGCTACATCTAAAGGCATCACTGGCTATTAGGGCTGCACAATATATATCACAAACAATATTGTATCGTATAGTCGCTATTGATGTGATAGCCCTATCCCAAAATCACTAAAGTTTCCATCTGACTGAGATCGACACATTTTTTGCGAACTCAACATGAAACAGAACAATGCATATGACTATAAAACATGCAAATGTTCAGTTTTAGTTGTACTTTTGATAATTTAGTTCCATTTTAGCCTTGTTTTGGCCATAATTGAGTGTCTTTTGAAGTCTTGGTTTTTAACAATTTGCTGAAAGAACATATTAGTTACAGTTTGTGTTTCAGTTGAAAAGAACATACTGTGTTGAAACTGTTTAGATAAATACTGCAATTGCTATGACAATATTACACACCCAAAAATATTGCAAGTTTTTTTAAAATATATATATTGTGCAGCCCTACTGGCTACATCCTCAACCAATGACAAGGCTTACTATGACTACAACAACACAACAACATGAAGCTTCCACAGCTAGTAAAATGAAATATCTGACCTACATTTACACTTCAAAACACATTGTCTGAATCCCTCTGTGTCCATACTGCCTTCGAATCCTTGGGCCAGACATCGCAGGGAAAGATGCTGTAGTCTGTAATCTGTACTCTGTAGTTGAAGTGTAGGACGTTTTGCCCTTTATCCAAAAAGCTTCGTCAGTAAATGAGACTTGAAGAAACCAGTAAAGTAAGAGACCCACAAGCGGGGCAAGCCTACTCATTTGCTGACAAAGCTTTTTGGATAAAGAGCAGAACGGCCTACACTTCAACGCCTACGATGGACAACTCCTGTACGACTGAGAACCTACACAGACTTGGGCAAGACACTTTATCCACCGTGCCTGTGTGAATGTGTATGAATTATTTGAATTTATGATTGGTGGTCAAAGAATAGTGATGGTGCCGACAGTGTGCCATGTTTCAGTAATTCAAGTATGGGCCTGGAGTGGTAGAATAATCCATGAAAGGCACAGTGAGTGCGTTTACATGCACGTGAGTATCCTGGTTATTAACAGGGTTTTTAAATATCCTGGTTTTGTCTGTCCTTGTAAACACAATATCCTCCTTTCAGCTTTCTGGATAAGCCAGTATCCAGGTTATTAGAAACCAGGATATTCCTACAGTATCCAGGATATTGGGTCATGTAAACAGAGTATCCTGGTTTCTCATCGCTGCTGACGTATTGAGCATGTGCAAACTACAGTGACAAATACGGGGGAATTTGTGTGACCTTTATATCTTCTCAAAACAAACAAAACAACAGGTTACCTAGGATGTACCTCCAGTGTCACCTGAGCTGATTTTGAACTAAACCGTCACTTTGGGATAGATCTTGTACCTGTGTTTAGAGAAATGTTTTAAAAAGCAGTGTTAGAAACATTGCTAAAGAGTTTAGCTCCTCGCCATATCTGTCATTAGCCCCGCACCGCTGGAGCCTAAATATCCAGGATACTGTTGTTTCCCATGTAAACAGGAATATGAGTTTCCAGGTTTCTCCGAGTGCATGTAAACATCATATCAAGAATACTGCCATAACCAGGATATGATTAATAACAGGATACTCGTCGAGCGCATGTAAACACACTCATTGACATGTTTACATTTTCTGGACACATATTTCATATTTGGTTATATTGATACAACTTTTCCAGATTTCCGTATCCTTCATGTTCTACACTCTTACTCAGGGTAATCAGCAACACTATTTTGAAGTACCAATGCTCTTGCTTTAGTAGAATTTGATGACCAGTTTCCATTTTTCTCCATTTTGGGTGTAGCGTTACGTTGCAAAGTGGCCTATTATGGACGAAAGCCCTTTGTGTCGCAATCCCACATGGATTGTGTTTCGGTGATGAGTGGACATTCTCAGTATTAAACATGTCACAGATGACACAGTGTTTGTGGTCTCCAGAACAACTTCATGACCCCAGGCTTCTTCAGTCACCGCGCAGTCGCTGCTGGGTAATGGTGTGTGGCCTATAAGTCAATATCTGCTTGATTAGAGAGAGCGCGCTGATGTAAATAAGTGCTGCCAGATGTGTTAGAAACCTCTGCACATGTTTTCACTTACGGCCTGCTCTGAACAGAGACAATGGTGTCCCCAGGGTCAGACTTCAATCAACAAATGCAGTCACTCCAGAGCAGAGGGGGTGTAGAGTGGCCAAAAATGGTATTCAAGAAGGTGTAATGTTATATCAGACTTTAAACAGTGTGTCAAGGTGGCACGGTGGTGCATTAGTTCTTGTGCTCCCGGCTCATGCAAGAAGGCTCTGGGTTTTATTCTCATGTGGGTCCAAGGGCCAGCTCCAGCTCGGCACCACGAGCTGGGCACCACCATGTCCGAAGTCCAAACCGCTCCCACAGTGGAGTGTTTTAAGTCTCGTCTTAAGACCCACCTTTATTCTCTGGCTTTTAACACAGTGTGGTTCTCTGTGGGTTTTTTTCATTTTTAATTATTTTATTTATTTATCTCTTAATCTGCTTTTAAACTGATTTTATCTATTATTTTTATCTTACTGATTTTTTATTATTTATTTATTGTTATTTTATTGATTTTTGTTTGTCATTTTATGGTTATGCTTTTAGTCTTTTGATTGATTTTTGTCTTTTGCCAGTGCTGCACTTTGGAAACTGTTTTAGTTGTTTAAATGTGCTATACAAATAAAGTTGGATTGGATTGGGAACTTGCATATTCTCCCGGTGACTCCATACATTTCCTGCTCCAGTTTCCAAAAACATATTTAAAAAGATGCACAGTAGATTAAAAATACCCAAGTAGGTAATTCTGTTAAAGATCCTATAAAGACTTGGAATAGGGTTCCCAGGTGCTGCACCCACTTCTCCGGACAGGTCGACCTGAGGCACTGGTGAAAGAATGGGTCATTCAGTATGCAGAGACACATTCCTCTAGTGCAGTGGTTCCCAACCTTTTTTTTTTGTTTCTTGGGCCTTTTATTTATACTCCAAACACCCCCTGCCTCGATGGTTTTGATGACTAGTTAGATAGTGAATGACTAAAATTCCTATTTATCAGTAAAAAGGCTACTAAATATTCTCAAACTTCCACTCTTTACAGTTAAATGTTTTAAATAGCTTTGCTGAACATAATAATCAAAAATACAAATGAGTTTTATCTTATTTTGTATTTATTTTGGCTGCCAATTTGCACCGATAACAGTCATATCACATAAACATATGAGCAGAGTGTCTTACCCAAGGACACAATGCCCCATCAACCACTGCAGTCCAATAAGGAAAAACTTTGTTGTACCTGAAATATGACACAGGTAGAAACTAAAGGTAATAGTTCTAGAAGGATACACATGTACTGTATGCACCAAATGGGTAGATTTTAAGCATAAAGCTTGTATTGACATTTTGTGACTGACAAACTGAGATACTATTCTACAAACTAATATCTTTGAATGTGATATTCCCTAAAACCTCTTAAATTCATGTTTGGATGAGCTTTCTTTGAGTTACCCCTGCACTCAATTATGCAATCTCTCTTTGCATTTGAATGTATTCCAAAGAGGATTCTGGGTAGACTGCTCTAAATTTCTCTTGGTGCAGCAGGAGCGATGTGCAAGTAAACAAGGCAGTGTGCGAGGCAGCTTCAAAGCCTTCTGCAGTGGTCCCTGATTGGACGAGATACACCAAATGCAAAAAAAATAATAATGAAGAAACGCAGGGGAGATTGGGGCTAGTTGTCCCATGGGCTGGTTGTCAACAGTTATGTCCACGCAAGAGATGAACACCATTCTTTCTCTGCCATACACAACACTGATGTCTGTAGTTTAGTTACAGAAACATATACAGTATATTGGAAAAAAAACTTCTCTCATAGCTTTTCCCTAAGATTTCCATATGGGGTTGGTGGTCACATGGAGCGTAAGTGGTGGTATCCTTTATCCTCAATGTAGTTTTACGCTCTTGCTTCTTTTAACAGCTTTTGTAGAGGTGTTTTTGGGGTGAATTCCTAACGTTTATAGCTCGCAAAGTTTGGAACAAATCAATAGTTAAGCTAGTTCAAATATTAGTTGGCACACATCAATGATTCAGCACCAGATCAAAATGACTAGTGCTGCGTCGGAGGCCTCCCGCTTTAACATATACAAGCCATCAAACTTTGCATCCCCAGCTTTTCTTTATGATAAACAAAGAATATATGTGTATTTTGTAATGTTATCTAGCGTTGGGTGAACGCACGCGCAATGCAAATTACAATATACAATTTCAAAATGTATTTATCGAGATATGCACCCCTTCAGGTCATTATGGACCAACTGTCAATGATTATTGTTAGGAAATTTCGACAAGCATAAGTTCATGATCGAGATATGCATCCCATGAAAATGTAATGTTACAGACCATGTTACTTTCAACAATACAGAATACTAATGTATAATACATAGGCTACATAAGTAAGTGTATTACTACATGTTATGTATGTGAAAATGTTGCCAAAACGCAACTTTTAGGGCGTTCAATAGATTTAACCAAATAACTTGAAAATGCCAATGTATAATCATGATCACATTCGCTATGGAAAGCTTTTCTTCGGGGGGTGCACATCTCAACAGAACACCGGGCCTGCAGTGATTAGTGTGATGTTCATAGCAACAGGGACAACCAACACCACAGATTGTGACAACCTACCCTGCAGTTTTTGTCAGTAAATAGTAACTTTATTGCAAAAAATGCAGAAGACAACACTAGACAAGCCTGTTGTGTCATTTCATCATACTTGTACTGCAGGTCTTTTGAACAGGTGTTTTATCTGTATATTGTGATTGGCATGTACAGGACTTGTAGTTTTGTCAGGTGTCCTACAAACCACCTGTTTTTTTTTCTTGTAAATGTATTAGTGCTTTCTTTTACATCACGGCCAAGGGACTACAGATAAAAGGCCTTCTGGCTAATTCTGGCTTTTAAAGCCATGTCTAATCATGTGTTTTATGAAATTGCTGTTCCCGCTCTAATAATCTTATCTGATCTAAAGAGGTCTCCTCCAAGCAAAGTTATGTATGAATTCTGAGATGTTTTAATGAAATGTGAATGAGATGCCAATCTGCATTTTGGATCATAAACTGTGTAGTGACCGTATAGTACCTTTAAGAACATTATTTTTTATCTTCTCTTCTCTTTTGGTGGAAGGATTATAGATTACAAAAACCATTGGATGCGAGTGGTTTGTCCCTTTCTCAAAAAGACAGGCAGATCTAAGGTTAATCCTCCCTGGAGCATTGAGAAAATCCGTAAGAAAAGACTGCTGTAATGCCAAAGAGCCCAGAGAGGCACTTGAAATTAAGCCACGGAGCATTGAGCTGTGTGAGTGGCAGGTAAAGTCACCCCAGTTCGGCGGGGTATGGTGAATTAAAGAGCAAGAACTCCCCCTAGTGGCCAAAATGGACACCCACAACTCCAACTTTGATGTCCCCAAGCAACTTTCTTATAAACATTGATGTGAGATATGCCCAAGCCGCTTGTGTTTTATCCCAATGATCTTTTGGAAATGCCGTGGCTCAGCTGCCAAAGCTTGCTGTCAGTCAAAAAGAAAGGTCGAAGCAAAGAACAGGATTACTCACAATGATTGAGAACAGCAGGTGCCAGGCAGTGAATATGAAATTAACCACAACTGATTTACGGAGTGATTTGGGAGGCACCGGGCTGAAGTATTGGAGTTTATAATGGATGAGCACAGAGGAGAGATGTAGCTAAATTCACCAGTGATAAACAGCACAGGAAATGTAGAAATGTTACAAAACGTTAACTGAATTAAGCAGCAGAACACAGGAGAGAGGGAACTGAGGCAGATGAAGAGGAAAAACTGAAGATTTATTGAAGGCAGAGGATGCAGAGAACAGGCCGCAGAGCGGGGAGCGGGGCACATACACACACACCACTGTGTTCAGATACTTTAATAACTTTGTGTTACAAAAGTTGTTTTGTAGCTCGTAAGAGCTTTATATGTCTGTTTATCAAAATATACATGTTCTGAACGTAAAGTGATATAATCCAAATGATTCTGTGGTACAAAAACATGAATATTTACAACCATCAACCCGCTTCATACAATACCCCGCCCCACCCATATAAAAAAGAGCTAAATAAAAGCTTTAAACATCAAAAGGCATAAATCTTCTACTGTTGACATCACAGATCAGACTGGGGCTCATTAAGGATTATTCTAAAGCATTGTCTACAAAAGTAGGCTCTTTGTAAAAGAATCAAACAAGGGTTACAATATACAGTATCTGATGATTAACAAAACATGGGACTTCTGAGAGCAGTGGGATTGTTCCACGTCAGGAATGTGACTTATCACAAAGGGCAGAGGAAACTGTACTTTGGTCCTGAACAGCATTAACCGTCTGGCTACATGTAGCTTTATACACCATGTGTAACAACCAAAGAAAAGAAACACCTCTGTATCTATCCAATGTTTACAGATGTGGAATAGGACAATGTTAAGACTTGTGTGATGGCACCAACAAGGACCATGTAAAAAGTGCACTAAAGACCTGCCTGTATTGGACAGGGAGTGAGCCCATACATCCATTACTGTTCACTGACGATGCCTTGGACCGGCCCTTGTGGCTAAGACTAGTGAATGAAAGGGGCTTAAGGCAAGGTACAACCTGCACCAGAGGCAAGTCAACCAACAAGGCCAGCATGTAGGAAAGTCTCCAATTAAAACTCAATTACAAGGCACTGTAATGAGAATCAAACTTAGTCACCAGCCTTTTGAGCTCATCCATCATAAACATATAAATGATAATAAAATAAAAATGAATATATAGGTGTGAAATTATAGGTGAACATCATAATATGATTAAATGAAGCCCCATCACCGCTCTGAATGGACAGAGTGGTGACGGGAACTGAAAAAAAAGTGACAGGCGAGCAGCCTCCAGCTCCGCCTCTGTCAAAACTAACAGAGCTACATCTACAACAAGGATATTAGGCATCTAACTGGCTTACATTCAGTTCTACATACATATAAAAGGGCTACATGCGCAGGATTAACACAACAATTGGTGATTTAAAGAAATGGTGAGTCAAAGCCACTTTGCCCAGTTTTTCAATGCTGGTATGAAACCAAAGGTGAGAAGATACTGAAGTTATTTTAAAATGGAGCCAGAGTTTAAGGCACTCTGCTCTGAGCAAAGTAAGGCACAAGACTGTGTCGTCTGATAAGGAACACTAAACAATCAGATGAATGAAATAAGATACAGGGGTGGGGACTGGTGGCGTCAAAGGCAAAACAATAATGTGACTATTTCTGACTGGCCAAGATGACTGACAGTGGCGTCTCAAGAAGGCACAGAGATCACGAAAACTAAGGAATGCTCGAGTGTGTGGTGGACAGCGACTGTCCATGTAAGAAAAACACAAGGATTTCTCCGGTAAATTTGGTCTAAAGTGACAGTCAACTCAACTCAACCCAACCTCCAACTCAAAGGTTTCGTTACAGAATGTTGCTCATGTTACTACACGGGTAATGGACAAACGCTTTCATTAGGTTTGGGGACAAAGGACATGGAAATTAGATTACCAGCTACGGTAGCATAAACTTCTACAATAGGACGAAAGAAGCCATTTTATACAGTATGTAAACAGCTCAGCAAGGAAAACAACTTGAATGCTACCATGTTGGCTAGACATTTAGCATCACATAAAATTGCACCGCTACGTACGTGTAAAAAAAAAAAAGAAATTACATTCAAAGATTCCAACGATTAAGGATATGTCTATACTTTGGTCTCCTTTAGACTTTTTTTTTTTTTTTTTTAATACAACAAACTGGGTCAGATTTACTACCCAAACCTAGACGAAAGGGGAATGAGTTGAAGTGAGCAACATTGTGTAACAAACATGTATAGGCCCTTGAACAGGACCGGGAGGAAGGAGCAGTGTCCAGATGCCACTCAAGGCACTCAGATGGTGGACTTGGAGAAGGACACGCGCAGGTGGTGGTTCTCGCCCAGGTCGTGGTTGTGGAACTCGATCAGACACTCGATGGCCTCCTCCACCGAGCCCATCTGGATCAGCGCCATCTTGCGGTCCTTCCTGTTTCAACGCAATTACAATTCATTACAATCAAGGGATCTACAAAGAGGCGAGGAAACGTTTATTCTCAATGGAGCAGTTTGGCGAAAGGGTAAATTGTAAAAAACTAGTTGGGGCTGTGAAATTAATCAAATTGTGATTAAATCTATGGGGCAGTGCTTTTTAATCAAAAAGGTCAAGTGGATGGAGTGGACTTTGTGAAAAAGAAACAAAGCAAAAAGCTGTATAGACAAAATTAACTCGATATTGCACAGTATGATGAAGATTGAATTGATGATGTGGAGTTTGCATGTTCTCCACGCATCTGTACAAGTTTCCTCCGGTCTCCCCTACCACTAAAACATGTACAATAGATCAAGATGAAGGAGTTTGTGAGGGTGAGTGAGACAGACGGACATTAGCCCATGGCTACAATCCAGAGTGGTGTGTTGACATGCATGGTTCTCATGTGTGTTCATCAACATCCACTGTCCCAATTTAAAAAACACAACTTTGTTTTTCAATCAAATTATGTTAAAACAAGACTTCAAATGGGACAAAACAAGGCTAAAATTAACTAAATTATGACAATTCAAGCATGTTGTGGGTTTACAAAAAATGTGTCTCTCAGTCAGATGGAATACTTAGGTGATGTAATTAATATCTGTATTACAAGAACCCACATACAGTATCACAAAATCACTTAATATTGTGATACTAATATTTTTGCAATATATTGTGCAGCCATAGTCAGCAGTTGATCGTAAACTACTCTGAAAACCCGTACGTCAGATTGTAAACCAGGCTTTATGCCGGTAGCAGCAAGTCAAATGTAATGCCAGAAATTGGTGCGTATTTAATATGAATTTCCATATGCAATACAAATTTTGACAACTGACAACTTTTGAACAGAAATAGTGTACAATTTCTTTCCAAACAGCAGTATAGACACTATGTTTGATTTAATGCCAGTTTGAATTGTATTTAATGCTTTTTAATGACATTTAAGGCCTTATTTTTGACACATTTCATTTAATGACTTAATGCTTTTTAATGCCGCTTGGAAACCCTGTAAACAAACAGTTGGTCATGCCATGTTTGGTCAGTGCAAGCGACCATATTAGTAAAAGCATTTACTTACTGAAAGAATTTGAAGGCTTTGACTGTGGCTCCTGAACTCGCGAATAGTCTCTTGAGATCATCTTCCATCACAGAAGGACTAAAGGCAGAAGAAATACATTTAGTTTGCAAAAGCACTTGAATGGTTGTGTAAAGTACAAAGACACTGACGGTATGTTGGAGAGGTGGAGCGTGGCAGACGGGGGGAAGATGTTGGAGTAGTTCTTGGAGCCGGGCTTCTTGAAGCGGTGAAGGGGGGAGTTGCTGAAGTCCTTGGTCAGGCCTTGGTCCTCGTGGCCCTCCCTCGGCAGCTGCACCGTTGTGTGTTTGGACAGAGTCACGCGCATGGCCCGCCCATGCAGCCGCTGGCCGTTCAGGTGGCTCATGGCTGCAAACAGAACTCCAGTCAGTTTGGGATGAAGATTTAAGTTCTGGGAAATGAACGCGGAAGTAGTACTAGACGTTCTTAAATGTGAAGTCTTTGGTAGGGCTGTGCAATGAATCAAATCAAGGTTAAATCTTTGGTCAATCGCAATTATTGGCATGGTGCTTCTAATGGATGAGTCTAACAGGGGTGCCCCAAAGTGCGGCCCAGTTGACACATATCTCCAGACATGGTACTTTTCACAGCAGGGTTTAATAATTATAGACCATTATAACCTCAATATCTTACATTTTACAGTGAGGCAGAGCTCTAAATGAAAGAGTGGTTTCATGGTTAAAATCTAATTGAATGTTCAACTGCATTGACCACTGTCTCTGGCCCTCAATGTTGTATACACTTAAATATGCGGCCCCCCGATTACAAAAGTGTGGACACCCCTGGTCTAGAGCCTCCTGTGACAGTTAGCACTTGTGCTTCACAGCAAGAAGGTCCCAGCCAGGTATAATTTCCAGGCCTGATGGGTCCAGTCTGTGCAGAGTTTGCATATTCTCCCTGAATTAAATGATTCAATGGATAATTTCATAATTTCGCCAAACCAAGAACAAAATCTGTTTTGTTTACAGCCTTGAAGTTTGAATTAAACTATTTGGTTATAAAGAAATCATTCGTAACATGAGCTGAAGGACAAGGACCGTAAATGATTCACATTGTAGGCTACATTGTATCTAAAACAGAAAAGTAAGGATTAGAACAAACTGTACTTTCAAGGTCTTCATTTTGGTATCTGCAAATTCGATATACTTTGGAGATACCATGTTGTTTACCAGATATCGAGTCCTTGTACATTGTATTCCCTATTGAGCAGTATTCTGTATTATATTCAAAAAGGGCAATTAGGCATTCAAAGACGAATACCCCCTTGCCGGATTTTGTTGACGAGATGAAAGGGGGAGATGAAAGAAAGTGCGGCTGCGGTGTTTGTGGACATGTACCTAGCTGCGCCTGTGTGCCATCGGACATCTGCACCAGGGCATTCTCCTTTTTATTAAACAGGATCTTGACTCTCATCACGTCACCGTACACGCCTAGGATCAGAGAAATAAAACAGACGTTACCAGGCGATCGGAAAGGCGGGTCGCATGATACAGCCACACAACCAATCACAGCAACAAAAAAAAACAGTGGAATCAGATCATCTACGGAGTAAAGGCTAACCGATTATCTAACGACTACTTGTCTTGGCTAAATCAAAGCTAACTAGTGCTGAGGCTGCATTGGATAATTATAGGCTCTGGTGTGTACGGTGGTTTGGGGAGGAAGACAAAATCAAAGTGGATATAGTGCCTTTGATTAGCAGTAGAGAAGACATTTGTAACTAAAAGAACATGCAGGAATTAACTAGACATGCACAGACTTATATTAGACCATTTAAGTGTGTACATTTGTGACATATTTGGAGATATGTCAGAATGGTTTCACTACAAAGCAGCAGCATTTCATCACATTTAATACGTAGATTCTCAACTGGTGGGTTCGGACATAAGGGGAGAAAATACTTTTCCCCCTCATAGAATTAAAATAAATGGAAGGGAGATGCCGTCTTCATGCCACTAAAGAAATACAATGTAAAAATGAATAATTGGGTCCTTCAGTCAGACCAGTTGAGAAATATTGACTAAATAAAATAAAGCTGATGTTTTTAAATGGATATCCAATTGTGAGAGGTGTGCAGGATTCTTTAAGATGATTTACCCAAGAAGAAGTAAAGAGCAGTCATCCAAATATTTGAGTAGAGTTGGGTAAAAATATTGAATACAAAATTATGTATGCTTCTGTAGAGACGCACCCAGACATGACGTGAAGATTCTTGAAGCTATATTACATATTCAAGATTTACACACTGGAACGAGTAACCATTTTTTTATTCAGTATTTATATTTCAAAATATTACTCAAGTGCTGGGATGAAACTGGTAGAATAATTTGATCAAAAAGTTATTCAAGTAAGTGCACTTTGCTACATTTAACTGATCACTACCCACCTCTACTCATTTTAAAACCAGGCAGTTTCCAGTTAGTATAAAATAATGTGAGAAGCATCCACAGAATTCTCTTTTTTCTTCCTTTGAGCAGTGTTTTGAAGTCGAGCCAGTTTATTTCGAGCTAAAATGCTGCGGCTTTGAGCGTTTTCCACCTCTCGTTCCTTCCACAAACCCACATCAACCAACACAGCTCAGACCAGCCCCCAAACCAAACAGGTAATACCCCCACCCACCTCCCGGAGCCCTGTAGCCTGATGACAAGCCATCAGTGGTTAAAAAAAGCAAACCTCATGAGACAAGACATGCCCACCTTGCCGGGTAACAGTAGTCATAAAAAAAGGAGATGAAAGGATGATAACGTACCGAAAAGAATAAAGAGGCAGTGTGGCGTAACGCTCTTTAGAGACAGCAGGGGGAGCAGCGGGGCCAAAAAAAGGGGACAGGGGAACAAGGGGGGAAAGAGCGGAGTGGAGGACAGTGGAGTCGGGACATGTCCGCGGGCCACAGGCAGCGAGGTCCACCGGAACGCCACCATGGAGGACAGGCATGAGGGACGAGTAGAATATATGGACAAAGAGAGAGAGAGAGAGAGAGAGAGAGAGGGGGAGGGGGGGGGGGGGGGACGGGGGGGGGGGGGGAATTTTTTTGGGGGGGGGGGGGGGGGGAGGCCGGGGGGGGGGGGGGGGGGGGGGGGGGGGGGGGGTCAAAAACAAAAGAGGGGGGAGAGGGACAGAGGAGAGAGAGAAAAAAAAGGAAGTAAAAACAAGGTCAGTATACACAAAGAAATGTAGTGCTTCAGACAGTAGAACTGGCTAAATTAAAATGCACTGTCACTATGGGAACACTAGGAGAAAAAAGAAGAAAAAGATTAACAATGAAATACAGAAAAAAAGGCAGAGACAATATGTACTTTTAAAATACTAAGCTTTTGATCATTTACATTATCATAAATAAGCAAATAAAAAGAAAACATTCAGTTTAAGATAAACTCACACTCATAATTAAAGTAGTGTACTTAATAAACAAACTACATGAACTATGTGGAACTACTTACATGTGCCAACACTACTACTGTAAACAAAAGTAATATTGTCTCTCCAAAAACTTAAGAATGATTCAAACTAATGGACAAAAATGAAGATATGAAATGGTAAGTTTTCTGGTAAAAAGAAGTTAGTGTTTTAAATAAAACTTATAATTCACAGTGAGCAAAGTGGCAGGTTGGAAAACAGCAGGATTGGTCAAACACAGAGAGGTCCTGAGAGAAAAGAGGTTGTGAAACCCCAATATTAAAAATGTACTAGGTGTCGCATGGAGCCGGCTTTAAAAACACCGGACCTCTTCCAAGGCAATGGCTCTGTATCGGGATCCACCGTGTAACCAACGCCACTCTCTGTCACTACTTGGACTGTATTCAATGTACGAACTCAGGCCTATGAGAGCACTGACCTCTGGGTTCAGATTGCTGACCAACATAACGTTGTGTCCAGCTGCTGCTGTGAGCCCTGTGAGGCCAAGCCGACTAGCTGCAGCCGCGGCAGCTGCCATGCCTGTGTGCCCAACACCGAGGGAAGCTAGGGCGCTGGGGATACCAGGCATGGTTAACCCTGGAACAAAGTAACAGTCTTTACCTGTGCACAAGATGTGATTAAAAGCAATCCAGAACAACACAAAACTGATCAAGCATGTATTTGTTATACCTGCTGCCTGCTGAATAGCAAATGTTGGAGGGAATGCATGAGCGCCCCCATATGGAGAGGCAGAGATCAGGCCTGGAGCTGAGATGACAAGACACATGCAAGAATCAGTAACGGTTTACACTGTGTTTGCCCCATGTACAGGTCAGGCATGTACCAAAAGCTGCAGCGGTCATGTGGTCTACAGTGGGCTGAGCATCTGCAGTGGGCAGGTCTGGCCTGGTGTAGTCCCTGCTTTTGTCATTGTTGTACTTCACATTGAGGCTGGTGAGCTTTGAGAAGCTGATTCTGAGTGTGCAGCAGGCGTTGTAGATGTTCTGTCCATCCAGCGACTGAGACAAAGAACACATTGTTACTACAGCCCGTTTCCATCAAGAATACAATTATTATAAAAAGGGGACATTTTAAATCATTGAATCACAAACATGTGCTACCCACCAGTTTAGCATGCTGGGCAGTCATGGAGTCACCATACTGGATCAGAGCTTGGAATTGGTTATTCTTGGTAAAAGTAATGATCTTCAGCACAGAGCCAAACTTGGAGAAAATCTGTAAAAAAACAAACATCAATAAAACCACAAAAATACAGGGACAAAGTGTATAATGCTACTTTTCAGGCCAAACACTCCACACACACCTGGTGCAGCACGTCCAGGGTGACCGGGTAAAAGAGGTTTTCCACGATGACTCTGAGCACGGGACTCTGGCTGGTAGGTCCTCCCAGTCCTCCCATGCTACTGGTGTCTGTGGCGAGGGCCATCGTCCCCATGCCACCTCCATGCAGCGCGTTGACCGCCTGCAGAGCCGCCTGAGCACGCTTCAGAGAAAATACAAATGTGTCATTTACCCAAAGCTGCCTCTTTGTGGTTTGGATGAGACTTGTGGCACTGGAGCTTACCACTTGGTTGGGAGAGTTGTCAGTTTTGAGCTCCTTGTGCGTGGAGTACTGGAGGAACACCGGGTGGTTTCTGATGACAGGTGTGACTGACGAGTAGTAGCTGACCATTGTCTGGGCGCACTCCTCACTATTCAGCTCCAAGAACGCCTGTAAGAAGCAGCCAAAGAGCCGTTGTAAGTCATTAGGGTCAATGTATGGAATACAACTAATTCAGCCCTAAATTGAGCAGCCAAAATGCACTAAATCTAAAAGCAAGAAATACTTTCTAGTGGACAAAATTTGAAATATTCAGAACCAGGCCAGAAGCTACCTGGACTTTATAAACACAGAAGGAATGAAGCAAGCGTTGTGTGTATATTTATGCTTTGTATATTTTTACATGTGCAATATGTTGTGCCGTCATTCGTCTTTGCTCTTGATTCAAGATAAATTCCCCTCTTCAGTAATAAATATTAACCATTCACTATATTCAGCCACCACTAGTAACATATGAAAATTGCTTCTAAAGAACGAATGTATATTCTAGTCACACAGGTTTGGCAAGTGCTCCTGTACTTATCGCTTACCTGGTTTTTGCCTTTGAGCATGAGCAGATTGGTGACCTTCCCAAAGGGCAGTCCCAGGCTGATGACCTCGGCCTCGTTGATGTCGTTGGGCAGCTTGCGCACGTGCACCACACGTGACGGGACACCAGGGCTGCGCACGTCACCTTTGAATTTCTTGCTGTCGTTGCCATTGGCTGCGGCCGGAAACAGAAGCAGATACAATCAGGAGCAGAGCACAGAAGGCTCGGGTTTGTCTTGAATAATGGATTGCTCGCCATGACAACACAAACAACACAACACATCGGCGAGCGGGGGAAAAGGGAGAAAAAACTAAACAAACTAAAGATCCCCCCCTTTCCATGGCAACAGCCTTACCTGAGTTCATGATATAGGGTCCGTTGGATACACTGGAAGAAAACAGTTCGTCGGATCCCCTCTGCACACAACACAAAACAAAGGTTCAATTCATGGCAAACCACGGCGAGAACGCGGCCCGGCAGGTGGAAAGCTCGGCATGGCTCTCACGTTACCTGGGCCATTGTGTGATAAGGCAGGAAGTAATCTGATAACCAAAAGAGACAAACACGGCGCACCCTCACTTTTCCTTACAAGGAGCTTTTTGGTCAACTGTTTTGCAAGTCAACAAGTTCAAGTTTTTTTTATCCTAGGATGGCAATCACCACGCAACAAACGATTCTGCTAATGTAAGAAAGAAAGCAAAGAAAACATCCTAAAGAGCATTAGCACACATGTAATGCACAGTCACTGTCCATAGCCGAGGGGCATCTTTAAGTGGTTTAAGGGCTTCCAGCTGCTGACCAGTGAGAGCTTTCATCTCATCACTCACTATAGAGGAGGACATACTCGCTGGGGCCTCAGACCAGATGGGAGAGCTCCAGTCTACAGAGGGTCAGTGTGTGAAACCGGCTTGTTTCCTCCTCACTTGATATAATAAAGTCGTGTTGCGGGGCCACTCTTTGCTGTATGTGTTTGCTGTCGGCTGATATGAAGTGCAGCAGTCACAAGAAGTGGCTCAGCAGAGTAAGCTCCACAGAAGGCTACAATGAAGGTCCTGTTCGCATTGATACTAGCTCCATTGTTACACAAAAGCACACACACACGAAAGAGAGTGAAACAGGGGAGTCCCGGAGCAGTAAAACAACCAGAGATTCAGGTCGGCTCGCATTCCTCACCTTGTGATTAATGAGCTAAAGATACAGAATGTTTTAAAAGGCAAAACGACTAAACAAATAGGCTGTAAAATGGTAGCGTTGCAACAAGAATCACAAATGAAATCACAATTTGAATTGTCGCAAACCACAATGGCTGCACTTGGTAATACAGGTCGCGAATTGATGTGTTCAAAATGTTCACTGTAAAGTAAGTCTTAAATAGCAAATCTAACCACAATTACGTGTCAAAAAATACTTCAGAAAAGAAGTGAAAAGTCACACAAGATATTGCTCGATATTAAGTGGGAGGGGTTCTACTAACGGGACAGGGCATGTTTAAGAGCAAGTAAAACTTCCTAAAGGCTGACTCAGTCCCTCTGAAGTCCAGACAAATCCAAGACTTAAGCAGAAAGAACATTCCTGTCTTGTCTAATGGATTCAAGGGGCCTCGTCTGGTCATCCGTATCATAATACTGAGCATATGGGGAGAGTTATAAAAGTCAAATACTAAGTCAGCGTCAGCTAAACAAAATGCTGTAAACTGGTGAGTGAAGCACTGACGCCAAAGCCAGATGTGAGCCACAGGACACGGGGGAAGTGGCCACAGACTTGTGTGGGCGATAAGGCAACAATATCAGGCCCGTTTCCAGGGTTTAGTTAAACTTCCCTGCAAGAGCTGACAATAGTTTCTCTGTGACAGGAACAGGCTTCTCCCCCGCTGACTTCCTCATTCCAATAATAAAGATATGTTTTATGTGGTTCAACAAGAACAAAACTGGTCTATTAACAGAGCATCATAATTAAGACCCAATTAAAAAAAAAATCCCACCTTACATTTATCTGTCCCATCTTGCACTCTGAAGGGGCGTGTTACTTTTGAAGCAATCATTGTCACTTTCAGAGGTGAAAACACATGATTAACTCATAGGACAAGAGTCAACCCAAAACAGGGGGATTTTAGGGGGGCAATAGAGGACTCATGAATGGGGCATGTTTACAGAGATCTAAACAGAATTTGAAGGCTTGATGCATAAGCCATCTTCAAAATGTGCATGCACCAAGAGGGCAGAGTTAAAGGCGCACAATGCAACTTTAAGTGAAAAATAAATTCCTGATATTAGTACATATTTCACCTTTTAGTGACCCAGGGGCTGTATGGGTGCAGCATGGCACTTTTACTTTCCATCAAAATGGCTTCGATGACTCTACAGGAGCAAATGTTTGTAGGGTTTCTGGTCCATTTCTACAAAACCCCTAAAAGCCCCTTTAAGAAAAATACTTATGGAACAATCCAACTAGACCATAAACAACCATTACAGACTGATGGCAAGGTTGGGATTGTAAAAAACCCATGGGAGATGCACAAAGGAGAGGAGCACAGGTAGAGACATGTTTGGCCCGTGCTGCCAGCGAAGGGGGCAGGGAACTGTGCCTCTCGGGGGCTGGAAGGGGGAGAGGAATGCGACCACGGAATACCAGACGCTTTGCCCGGACCCAATAATTACAGATTCCAGCAAGGCACAGCTCCATAGCTCTGCATCACCGTTACTGCAACACTTAAGTGCCTAAGAAACCGGCTCAAAGTTACACAAAGGCGAGATGCAAAAACGAAAACTATGGCCTCGCAGCATGCACTTAAAAGTAGCACTGGTTTTCAAGAATAACCGGCTTCAGAGAAATATATACGGAGGGGGGCGGGGCGCGTGTGTCCTAAAGGCGTGTTTCTGGGGCCATGTTTAAACAGCGTAAAGACCTTTGGCCGACAGGATGAGGACAGTCGCAGGAGGATGGTTACAGCGGAAAGAGATCAATTACGCCACCTACACAGAATGGCCTAAAGCTTTATTATAGCACTGTAAAAAAGGTACAAATTTTTACTAGGCAACACAACCCAATAACCAGCAGTCTAAGGCAAACAGAGACGTTTCTGCATCCATAAAAAACAGGAGATTCAGTCACTTAAGCACACAAGAATTCAATACCCGGACGCTTTGCTTAACTGAGTCATGCACCAGCACTGTTACACTTAACAAATTGGCTGGTTGGTAAGGGCACATAAAATAAACAGGAAGCCTCATTTCCTCTGCAACTCACCACATGCACAGAAAAAACAACTCGGATAACGCATTCTGTATTCTTCCCTTCCTTAATCTCAGAGCTCAATGTACTTCAAAAGCAGGGAGTACAGCCTGCTCCTCATACATGTTTTACATAGGAGGTAGCCTGCTATTACACACCAAAGGCTGCGTGCAACTCTGTAATTATTGAAGAAGCGCTCGCAAGCAAATGTGGCAATTGTTTAGCTAGCAAAGGACATGGCAGATGTGAGAAGGAAGAAGGAAGTTTATTCCACAAGTATTGGGGAGAAACACTGTCACTTTTAAGTAAATAACAGCTAGCCTACTAGCTCACATCAATAAAAAATACTTCATAATTAGATGCACATGCAGATATTTTAACACAAATGTAATGTCTTAATCTATACTAACAAAACAAATGCATTCCACATTAAAATATCTGGTATAGTGCCTTTAAATCCAAATGATGTGTTGACTTGAATAAAAAGCCACAAAACATTGGTGACTGTACAAGACAACAAAATAAAAATAATAAAAAGGTAAAAGAAAATTGACGTACCTTAGTGCCAACTGATATGTCATGGACACTGCTGAGAGAAAACATAGGTTTGTAATTAGAGGGGAAATGCAATCAAATAAACAGTGACGCTCAGACCACTGCCACAAAGGAGGCAACAACGCGTATAGGGGTAACATTGGGCTATATAATGAAATACTCACTCAATTTCAGGGACGTAGCCGGATCCCAGAGGGTACAAGTCAGCGTCTAGGCGGCTGCAAAAAGAGAAACAAAAACCACATTTACTAAAAGACGGATGTTTGAGCGACTGCAATAAAAGACCTACGTAAGCAAAACAAATTTACTGAACACAACGGAGCAAGGAACACCGCCGCGAGCAACAGGTCCCAGGATCACACCGCGGGTTCAGGCGGCCAAACAAACACAAAAATACGGCTGACAATAGGGCATGTCCCCCTATCGACTGAGAGATAACCCACCGGAGGAGTCTTTAATCAAATCAGCGTGAGATGCCCAAGCCAGACATCTCCGACATGGCCCCGGTTTAGCCCAAGCCAAATGAATGCGGAAATGAGACACGTTGCTTTAGCTTCGCTCGAGTTCCCGTGAAACCAAGTTACCAACAACACACGGTGAGTCTTCGTTAAACAATACATCGCAATGGAAAACCGTGAAAATAAACTAATTCAAGAGCTATGCATGAAACTAGCCACAATAATGTGACAAGTTAGATTAGCTACAGAGGATGCGAGTTTATAGCGCATCTGCGAGTTTGGCTAACGCGACTGCTAACTGTTGCATGTTTTCGTGAAAAAACTCTTTTCAAGTAAACTTTTCTCCATCAAACGGCTCTAAAAGGCACCGATCACGACCGCGCTACTTTAGAAACTATTCTCACACAATAAAAGAAAATGTTTTACCGCTGGTTTGTGTAAAATTAAGTCATAAAGAGTGGTTCTTTTCACTTACCCGTCCATTGCACAAGAAAAAACTGCAGGTCTGAGGAGAAGGGAGGGCGGCAGACTCGCTTGATTTTCTTACAAAATGGCTGAACACTCGAAGGTAAGCGCCGATTGGTCAACTACGTTCTCAGAGGCGGGGACAAGAGGCTCCGCGGGCTGTGATTGGACAAGACGACGGTCATTTGGGAGATGGGAAGTCCGCGGCAAATTTCCACATCATCCATCCATCCTCCTGGTATCCTCCGAGAGAGTTCTCTGAGGGACTGGGGAGTGCGATCATGAATGTGAGTACTATTCAGGGACAAGGGTAAAACCAGTTCTCCTTGATGGAAGTTTCGGTTATTTACCACGTGAAAAACATGGAAAATTTAGGCCAACGCTGCGAGTGCGAACAAAATGATAGACGTGCAATTGACACGTGACTAGTGAAAAGAATCAATTAAGCAGCCTGCACACGACTAACTACATTTCAGAAGTTTATCGTCATTGTTAAGATAAACTACATATTGCATTTAGAACATCAGTCATCAGTAGACATTGAAGAATAAACTGCAAGTGTCAGTAAGTCATAATTGCAGTGCAGTATAGGCCATATAAGATTGTAATCTACCAGATGTGAGCAATCTGGGACCCCCACCGTTAAACTAATTAGTAGATAACATACAAAAAAGCAAAAAAGCTTTTAAAATTCGGCTTAGTAATATTGTTTTACATTGTTTACTATGTTTTTTGATCTTAATTCACTAACCTCTTGTATTTAATTAATAATTAAATTAAATGCACCATCAATATTTGTCTATTTTATACAGAAACAATCTAGGGACCCCCAGCTCGCATCCCCCTGGGGGGTCCTGTCCCCCACTTTGGGAACCACTGAGTTACGGGAGGCTGAGAAGTTGATATGGAGTAGCAGTAACCAGATGCATATTCGTGTTTGCTCTGATGCAAAAACGTTCAACGGTTCTCAAACTTTAAAGATTAGATCTTTACAGAATTTGTTCAGCAAAATTAGAGCCCCCTCCCTTTCTATGAGCCTTCCTTCAAAACTCTTTGGACAGGCTTATGGTGTTAGTTATTTTTTGTTTTTGATATTTAGATTTATTTATGAGAAATGGCTAAAACATGTTTGTCTGCATTGAAGAGACCCAATCCCCTTACCTGCCCTGCAGAACGGCCTATTTACTAAAGGACCTTTGTAGGCTAATAGCCTAGTGTTGATACCTGACCTCCCACTGGTTAATGCCTCACCCTCTGTTACCCATTGTTTTCTCCATTGTCTCTCATAAACATTAGGTTACATTTCACATAGAAGCGGGTGTGGGAGAAACTTCTAGCTGACCCAAAACAATGACAGGTTGTTTATAGGACTCGAGAGTCACTGATGTCATTTATTTTTAATTGTTATTTCATGAATGTTGACTGTCACAGCCTAAGTGATTATCTCAAGTTGTTGCATAGATAGTTGCATGTGACCCATAGACTTAATAGCCTCCTCAAATGTACACTGTGCCTAATTTACACCATTTCAATAAAGCATGCTTTGAAGCTGTTTTTAGATAGTCCTCTTTCTTGAATATAAGCAACATTTAGCTCTGAATGAAGCATTATACTGTTAATAAAGTAAATAGAAGACACGGGACATCATATCTGTTCTGTCACCAAGCACATCACATGACTTTGGTTTAGAACATGCTTCAACCATTACTCATGTAAAAGCTTTAAAGGGAGTAGAAAGTACAGAAGACCCATACCCTCTTGTGGACGGTTTTTGGTATTGCAACAAAACCAATCACTTTTCTGGCGTTAACTATTCTATAATATCCCCTCTGCCTGGTTCCTGTTTTTCTCTAGGCCATTTTCAGATAAATTACTAATATACTTTAGGGTTAGATTTTTGCATCTTTTAGTCTTTTTATTTATTTATTTTTACCCATGTTAGGCATGAGTTGGTACCAGTATATGTCTATTCCACTTCAGTTTTATCCATGTATAATCTGATTTTATTGTTCATCTAGCCCTGGTGGTACTTATTTATATAGCTACATATTTTATGGAAGTTTGAAAAGTTTGAGAACTACTGCTCAAACCAACTGCCCCAGGGTATAGTCACCATTTCACATAAATGCAAAAATACAACAAAAACCGTTACATTGGCAGAATGTCTTCACCAAGAGAGATGGCTAGTTTTAAAACTGAACCTACAACCCCGGTGAAATGTTTAACATCTTGTGTTTGGCAAATACACTCACACGCAGCTTTTATGACCTACTGAAAACAAACAGTATTTATTCAAGATTAAACATTGAGACAATCACAGATGAACAGGCATTGGTCTAACACAAGGTTACTTCTGCTGCTGTCCCAGAGACCCACAAAAACAAAAGAAGTTCATAGCAACATTTCTGCACATATACGTATACAACAGTATGATGCGCACATGTAGCCTATAGCAGGTAATGTCGGGATACATGATGTGTCTTTCAAAAGTTCACAACAATTAATCAAACAGGCATACCGTACTTCTACAACAAACCTAAAGTTGCATTAAAAAACTGGGTCCTCGAAAGCGGCCTTCCTTGGAGACCAAATAGTTTGCATATGTCCTATATTGTGAGCTGCAATCTCTTCAAAATAAAAGTGTGGAAAAAATGACGATGGTTAGAAGGCAGTGTTTTCGGTGGATCTTTGTAACTAGGAGCAGAGACAGAGAAACCATATATAAATGCAGACGAATAAGACAAGTCCAATCCAATGAACCTGACAAAGGCACCGACAATACACAAATGTACTCATGTTTTGACACAATGAAGTGACAGAGAACCTGGCTTAGCTAAGTGTCAGATGCATGGTTTCAAGTCGAGTACATATGGAACGCGTGGACTGCAATTTAGCAGCCGACGCCTATTGACCTCCCTTTGGAATGTAGTGTGAGCAAACATCAGAGGCTTGAAGACTTGAGACAATGCATCTGGAACGAAACTTCCATCTGAAATGCTTTTCTTTGGATTGCAGGAGGAGGCAGATTACCCACACAATCCTCTTTTCTCTCCACAGACATGAGTTGGACGGACGGACGGACGGACAGACAGACAGAAACAGACAGACAGGACAATAGCACCAACTTCTGAGATTGTAGTGAGCGGTGAGTGAGACAGTGAGTGAACGATTAGCGGCTAAGTGTCACTGACCTGATCGAGTGTGACGTCTCAACTGGCCGCTCTAGATAAAGATATGTCTTCTCGGTAGGATTTTACTTACGGATCTGACTAAAAAGCTACACGGGTGCGACTAAACTATATCGCAAATTGACGCAATGACCCAAGTGCATCTATGAGTGTGGCGTCCGCTGGGGTTAAACTGGGAGAACAAGAATGCAGCAGCCAACCACACACACAGTGAAAATACAGCATCGACAACATTTTATTTGGTTCGTGAAGAGACAAAAAGCTATTTATCATAATAATATCATAATGGCAAGCTGATTGAACAAGCCACACAGATGGTCACAATGGTTGTCCCAATTTAACCCCCGGTTCAGGTACATTCACGTGGAGGTGGTGGTGAACAGACCGAACAGTGACGAGAGTTGCAAGGCTTCATGCAGTGCTACCTTATTGATACGATTTACATAGATTTTAAAGTGTTGAGAACAAAATTACTTCAAACATTTCCTAGTCATTGCAAAATGGTTTGTTTACAACTTATAATAGTCGAACATAAACTATACATCTTAGAGTAAAAAATTAAATTGGTACATTAAGTGCTGTGCAAAAGTTTCAGGGTTTTGTGGTTGAAAAAAATATTCACCCTGTAACTGGAATTAGATTTTGTGTCTTTTTTTTTTGTAATTTTCTTCATTTTTAGTGATCAAAAGTAGGGTTACATTTATTTTTTCTTGAAGTACAGTACATTTCTTTGCTACCATAGCCCTATAATGATAACTGAGCCCTATAAGTGTAATAACACAGGCCACAGGCTGGGGCTGGGCGATATGATGATAAAAATCGAATCGTGATCTGTCCTCCGTGACGATCCGCTTTTTTTCCGTCATATCGTGATTCAGTGGTTTATATTTTTAACACAGCTCTGAGCTCAAATACTTACTCCCCACTCACTGTTTCTACTGTCAGGATTAGACCAGAACTAAACCAGGAGAAAACTAGGTCTAAACCAGGTCCAAACCCAAGGGCTCAATCAGAAATAAACCAAGAGAAGACTGGGTCTAAATTGGGTCTAAACCTGGACAACATTGCAGACTGAACCAGGATTAAACCAGGACTAGACCATGAGGGAAGCGTGTCAAAAGTAAGGACTGAAACTCGGACTAAAACAGGCCTTAACCAAGACTAAACCAGGACAACTCCAGGTGTAAACCCCAGAAGAAGCAGATGGCTTTAGTCGCCTTTTAAAGACAATACACACATGAATCGTGAGAAAATCGAAATTATGATTTAAACTAAAGAAAATCATGATAAGATTTTTTGGCCATACCACCCAGCCCTACCACACATGCTGTTACTATCCTAATAGTAACACTAAGGTGTGCCGTGATTTACAAGTCCCAAATGTGCATAATTTAATCAACACGAAGAATTGGAACATGTGGGAGGTATTTTGAGAGCTCCAAATTAGTTGGATCAGCAAATAACAGTTTTAAAACCTTTGCACAGTACTGTGTCCACTTTGCCTCTTTGTCTTGGTGCTGTGAAACTAACACCATATGCTAATCGTTACAGATGGTCAATGTAACTCAATAACTAAATATATTGTGCACTCATGAGTTTAAAGCAAAGACACTTTTCATGATTGTAATCTGCTTTCAAGCTCACATGCAGTTGATGGATTGAGATGATTCAGAACCAAAAAACAATAAATACATTATTGTATAAAACATAATTTCATATCAATATATTAAAATACTATTTAAAATAAGATCTTAGACAATATTGCAACTATATGACATTGACCGATAAATAGCTGATAGGCCTACACACACAAATATATTTGTACTGTGTCCTTCATAGTTTATTTCACGTTTGGGAGATTTCCAGATTTGTCCAGACTGAGAGAGCTAATACATTTGATCTTTTCTCAACAATAATACCTTTGACCTTACAGTACACAGTCCCATAATGAAGAGAATATACATAATGGATACAATATAAATGTCAAGACAGAAAAATAGAAAAATATCAATTGAAACTAAAATTCAAATACATATTGGAAAAGTTTACAGAGTGGAGTTGTACTTATGAGTCTTTGTGGTTCTTGAGCTGGAGTCGCTCTTGTTGATATTGGCTGTGTATCGGCTATTGTTGTTTGTTATTCCAGTCCTGACAAGCACACACTCGCACTCACACACTCGCTCTCACACACACACACACACACACACGCACACTGACGCACACAGACTCGGGCCTCACATGACCGTGCAGCACTTGCAGGTCTGTTTCTTCTCTTTCTCCTCCTCGGCTGCGTTGGCCTTCTCCTTGTCTGCCATGCTACCATTAGGGGGCGCCTGCTCGTCTGTGGCGGCCTCTGCCCCCACCTTCCCCTCCCCGTCTTCGATCACCACAAACTCGGCCTTTACGTTTCCGTCCACCCCCTCGAGGGCGGCACGGGACTCCTGCTCCTCCTCTACTGTCTTGTAGCCCATGAAGACCAGGGTGACGGGGTTGTCCGCACTCGCCTGGTCCGGGCTGGGACCCAGCAGCTTGGCTTCAATCCCGGTGACCTCTCGTTTTGGAGTCTGGCCCGAGTTCTGCACTACCCCGTTCTCACCTGTAGGGAGCACCAGAGTGTCACAAGAGGCAACCAGGGCAAGTTACAGAGACAGAAAGAGCAGGAAACTGGAATGCATAATGATGAATACTTAAAAGTTAGTTAAAACCCAGTACATTTTTGTTCTTGTAGTAGAATTAAAATGGATTTATCTTCTAGTATATCAGACCACAACTAATGATTTAAAGTTTTCATTCTTTGTAAACAAAAAAAGAACAACCCCAGACCGCCAAAATGTGTTACTAATTAATTAAATTCCCACAAATCCAATTTCATTTGCTATGCATTTCAATTTTCTCTATATAACATGGGTTCACAACTTATCAAATGCAGCACTCATGAAAAAAAAAAGTTAAAGAGATGTCTTGGCAACTTTTTGAAGTAATCGCGACTAGCTAGAATTTCAAAAATCAAAAAATGAATGGTTACAAAGAGGGCTTTCTAGTAATGAGTACAGTTCTTGGAAGCAGATGGAGGGTTTTTATGACAATGCTATTATTAGCCGGGATTGTCTCTGTGACTGAGGTGGTCAGGAGGTGTTGCCATGGTTTCGCCTCGTCATAGGGCTAACTCACCTCCGTTCTCTTTGGCCACACCCTTCGCCGGGACGCCGGTCTCCAGCTCCTCAATCTCCTGCTCCAGCCTGCACCGTGCAAGCAGAGAAACGTCAGGTCACACTGTCAGTTATTAATAGCACATGCAGTCTACGGTGAAAGATGGGGGAAAACTTTAAACCCTACACCCTTGCAGTTTTGTTTAAAGTGAATATGACACTTTTCACTAAAACATATAGTTAAATGGGTCTACTTAAGATTTTGCAAAACAATTTACCCAGTCTTCCTGGTTTTATTTTATTTATTTTTTATTTTATTTGGTTTATTATTTCACTTCCTCATTGGACATGGGCACAGGAAGTGACATAGCTAGAGGTAAACCATCCGTAACAGTTGCCGAGGCCAACCATAAAGGTTGCGTTCATGTAGCATCACAACCAAGAGCCTATAGTTTAACATTGATGTGGAGGACAACTTAGTTTATTACTTATTTCTCTGTAATTCCTGGGCCAATCTACACACAACTAGAACTGCCACTAAGTTCAATGTCTTTTCTGTCAGCACATATGAACTAATGTCTAATTATTTTCTTATGAAGGTGTCCAAAAGTGGTTTCAATGTTCAAAAACACTTGCATGATGTTGGCCAGTAGAAAGGACTTTCAGGCTCCGACATTCTTAGCACAGTCTGTATTAATGAACAATGGTCTGACCTGAGGATGACTTGCTCCAGCAGTTTGGTCTTGACTTCGTCCTCATGCAGACGCCTCTTGGTCTCCTCCTCCTCGGGCGCTCCATCTAGCAACCAGCGCTCTCTCAGGGCTTTGGACTGAAGCACATAAAATAGATAGATAAAATTTAATAGACCTTTTAGCACAACAGAGATGACACAAATGAACAGAACGGCCGGGGAGGGTCAGATAAGGAAATACCAAGAACAGGATTTCAGTGTAAGTTGTGAGTGGGTGTGCTAATGTTGTATCAAAACAAGCTGAAGTGCACATATTTTAAGCAGGACTGGCCCTTGCCTGTAAGCAGACTATGCAGACACTTAGGGCCCTGAGACAACCAGGGGCCCCCAAAGAATCTTGTGGACTAGTGTCTACCTACATTACTTTTACCAAACATTGTTGTGAGACGAGATTGACTGCTGTATCTCATTTTGTTGAATATGAATCATCGTTCCAATATAATGTTGATGTGAGGGCCCCAAGACAAAATTCTGCTTAGGGCCCTGTGCAGGCTTGGGCCAGCCCTGAATTTAAGACAAGAGTTGGGGGGAGTTAAGGGATTAAAGTTTGATGTTACAGAGTCAAAATGTAGAGGTTAGCTAGTTTTTAGTATCTCAGTACAAAAATATACATTTATCTCATAATTTGCAAATTACAATTTGTTTTTTCTTAAGCTGGACACAGAGGATTTTTAGCCAGATATTTAGTCTGAGGAGGCGGGGCTCAATAAAAACTTTCTCTCATGGCATGATCTGTGGTGGGACTCCTCATGTGTGTGTATGTGTGTTCTCATGTCTGTCCTTAAGTGTGTGTGGTCTGTGCACAGATCTTTAGTCTCAAAAGAAAATCCTCTAGTGTGTGGGCACCTTAACTATGTTAGTTGAGATGATGTTTTGCCACAACCTTTCTTTAGTGATTCAGCACTAGCCTTCACCAATGAAAAAAACAAAAACAATGGAATCAAATTCTAGATGTTAATTCAACCCCTCTTAATGATCGCTCTTAGAATGTATTGCTGTTTTGCACCATTTTATGCTACTTTGGTTCTCTCAAATCTACGCCACACCACCAAGCCTACTACATAAAATGAAAATAAGTAAATCAAATTCCAGTTTTTCTTTAAAGGTGCATTATGTAATGTGACTTTTTATGTGACAAAAACAAAACTTTTAGTGGCCCAGTGGCTGTAGGGTGCAGCAAGGCACCTTTGCTTTCCATCACAGCGACAGTGGCGCAGATGGTAGCGCGGATCGTCTTGTGATTGGAACGTCAGGGGTTGGAATCCCGGCTCATGCAGGTGCAGACTGTCGTTGTGTCCTTGGGCAAGACACTTCACCCAATGCCTATGTGTGAGTGGTTGGTGGTGGTCGGAGGGACCGCTGGCGCAGATGTGAGCAGCCTGTCAGTCTTCCCCAGAGGAAACTGTGGCTACAAATGTAGCTTACCACCATCAGCATGGAGTGAATGAACCCCCCTCCCTTTCATGTGTGAAGCGCTTTCGGTGTGACTTGTATCATGAAAAGCGCTATACAAATGAAATTCCCTTTCACATTGGCCTCTATGATGCTCCAGGATCAATTGTTTATAGGGTTTTGTACCAGAAACTCCAAAAATTTCATTCTGGAGCATCATAGATGCTAATAGGAAGTTTGTTTGTTTTTTCACATAAAAAGTTACATAATGCACCATCAACTAACTACTGCCATATTACAATTTATGCTTTAAAATCAAGATTCTGTTCACAACATGAACATGCCCAGGCGAGAATATTAACATTTGAGAGATTATTGAAATATTCACATGCATTTCAGAACTTTTTTCCCAGTCTGTCCCTGGAATAAGACCTCATTAAAAGCTGTGTAGGTGTTACAATGGATCTTTATTGGAGAGACTTTTTAATTATATTTCCTTCATTAACAAGATGATTCATTTCCCCCCCGCAGCCTTCATTAGAGCCAACGGTATCATGAGCAGGCCGATCGCTCTTGCTGAAACATTTTGATAAAGTCATTTAGTCCCATTTAAAGCGGAGTAAGCCTAACGGTGCATCCCAAATCTCTGTCACACCTCGGCGGCGCCCACTGCGTTTGCCAAGTGGACTGTGGACCCACGCCAGGTCATCAAGCTCTTGGCAAAAGCAGTCACTTTCACCTAATCTATTAAGTTTTACACAATCAAGCATGCATTTAAAGTCAATAAGATTCAAATTGGGACAAATTCTCATTAGTGTCTTCGGTTGTAGTTGTAGCAGTAGTTATTAAAATTGTCATAGAAGAATGTTTTAACAAATATATCATTTTAAAGCCAATAAATGATTACGCTCTCATACTCCAGAAATAATATTAAAAAGTAATATTCTGTAATGTATTTTAAGCAACAAGCTGTCATCTCTACTGCACATTTTTTGCACTCGGGGCATTTAACCTCAAGAAGCTTCGTCAGCAATGAATTATCTTTTAGCTGCAGGCTTTACTTATAAAGATAATACTTTATTGATCTCACGGATGGAGAAATTTTCTTGTTACAAAAAAAAACGGGGGTGCAGAAAGTCAGAAAATGTGCAAACAAGAAGATTGATAATGTATTGATAGTATTGCTAATAAAATAATATAAAAATGTAGTAAAGTAAACTCTTGTGTACATGTGAATAGAAGAATAACAAAGAGAGCAACTCTGGGAGCAGATATACATATTTAAATGCTAGAATATGAATCAAAATAGTGCAAAGATCTATTGTAAAGATCAAGTGTAGAGGATCTGGGAGGCAGGGAAGCAGATTGTGGCTAGGACTAAATATTTTGTCTTCTCTCTGCGCTCTGAGTAGTTCTGAGATAGTTCTATTTAAAGTTTTGACCACTCATGTTTGTAAAACAATAACTATGGGTAATGTGTTTTTTTCTCATGACAACTTAAAAATGCACCCAACTCTACAAAAGCATGGTGTACAGAATGGGCCCAGGAACAAGAAAATGTTACAGGCCCGAACATGGCTTTTTCCAGTGAATAAAAATTGTGCATCTAAATATAAAGCATTTGTATCAGTTTCATGAGCTTGTATGCTAGTTTTTAAGCATTTACGTGACAGTGACCCCAAAAAAGTGACCCTGCAAGTTGTAAAAGGTGCTTATAAATTGTGCTTGGACACAACTTAATATACGTATAGTGCCTTTAATAACTCAATTTTGACATAATTGTCAGAACCTTATAATTCTAAGAGGAGGATTTGTTTCCAGGCAAAGTGAATATATCCGTTGTGTTAACTGATAGAATCGTAGTTTGTAGGCATAAGTAACACGGGAGTAAGACATTTCATTGATTTATGTGACACTTACATCACTAACTTTGCAGATGGCACCGTTATCTTTACTACAACCGTCTTCCTCCCTCCTCAACATGTCTTGTTCTGATTAGCCAATATCATAGTGAATAGTTGGGATGCTTTGGAGGTAAATATAACAGTGTGTGTACTTGCAGCTGTTAGACCATGCAGCGAGACAGCCTTGGCTGCCCATATGGAAAAGAGTAGCCAGATCAAAAAAAAAAAAAAAGGAAAAAGAAAACGGACCTATGCTTGATGTGAATTCCAAAGCAGTGATGCAACTCCAGCAAAAAGTCCCACCATTTTTTCTTAGACTGTGAAACCGACGCCTCTTCCTCCTCTCTCAGCAACTTCCATCTATCATACGGTTCATTTAAACTTATAGTTTACACTTTAATTCATTGTATTCGCTTTTGGCTTGATGTATATGAATACTAGAGTTTTTTGAAAGGGGACCAAAACATTTAAACATCGAAACCTTCAGTACAACACTGGACAAACTTACATGGGCAGTTACATAAAGACAGACATTACAAGACCGGCATGGCCATCTCAGAAACTACAATTGCAAAGACTACCCCAACCAAGGCTTAAGTTACAAACAGGACATTCAGTTTTCATATATGCATTCTGGGTAATGTTGTACATTTCCTCACTGATAGAAATTGGCTTGTGTCTGTCTGAGTGCTTTTCCCTTCAAACAACCATACTAATATGACTCTATCATTGTAAGTAACATACTGCTTTGTGAGTTAGTTGTACACATAGTAACCGTTCTTGTTCTCTTATTCCAATTATTGAGCTTTCTTGAAATGCCATCAAAATCTATGCTGTGAAATGTAACACATCATAATCTAGTTTTGTGTTTTTGAAGAGCTTTCACTTGTAGCTGCAGACACCCAGCTTCGCGATGCAACCCAACACTGCCCATACCCCAGGCAGACACACTCTTGGGAATTTTTGAATAGATTTACTTCCCCCTTTCTCTCTCTCTCTCTCTCTCTCTCCCACTCCATCTCTCTTTCTCTCTCTCTTCCTCTCTGCCACCACACCCTACTACCATAGCCTGACATCACTTTATGAGAGAGAGAGGGAACGAGGGAAGAGGGAGGGACGAGGGAAAGAGGGAGGAGAGAGAGAGGGCTCGGCGGGACATAAAGTGGTAAAGCCTTGGTGCTGGAGTTATGCCTGTGTCCATTGTTCCTTTGGTGTAAAGCTGCTAACGTCAGACAAAGGGCGGAACTGGGACACACACACTGTTAAATTGCCTGAGCAGCTGTGAGAGAGTCAAAGTGGAGGTAATATGACTCCGGTGGCTTTTTACTATGGGAAAGTATGTTTTGGAATTTAGTTTAAGATGTACTAAAGGCAGATTTAGTGGACTAATGGGCAATAAAACATGTATGATTGAGATGTTTTCGATTGTTATAGAGTGACAAAATACTGACACAAATAATGAAAAATGATGACTAAAAACATCATTAAAAAAGGAAAGGTTAGTGCCAGACTATGATTATTTCCATTGCCTTAATAAACTGCCTCTGTAGACTCTTAACTAGGGCTGCATATAATAATGACAAATCATCATTATGGCAATATTAGGTGATACATTATCCATATTGCAAAAAGCCACAATATATTGAGGTGTTGTGGCTTAGATTAATCCTTTTTTATTTTGCAAACCAGGCCTAGAACAAAATGGAGACATTGGTTTCCTATATTACATCCATTTTAGCCATCTTTTGGTCCTGATTTAGTAAATTCTTAAGTGTTGTTTTGGCAAAGTATGTTCATTTTTGTCTAAACTTAAGGGAACTTCACGATTATTGCGATTTTCAAGATAGTTATATTAAAAGTCCTAAACCAGATTTTTCGATGACAAACAATGAAAGAAGGAGCGAGTAAATTAAATTCATAGTTGTAGCTCAAACAACCTATTCTTAACTTTCCTCACACATTTCTAACATCCCAATTCATCACAGGGAGGTCATGAACGCCTTTCACTACATGCAGGGTCACTGTCACAGAAATCCTAACAACAACTAGCCTGTTAGCTCATAAAATTAATACAAATGCCTTATTATTCCATGCACAGTATTCCCACACAGGTCTAACTAATATACTGAAGGGCACAACAAAATTCTACTGTTGTTGTTATGTTCAGAATTGATTAGATGAAGTATTGACGGGAAAGCTAGTTCACTTCAGAGGGTCTAATTGGCGCATTGTCCAATATTAGATCAAACAGAAGGAGGGTAAGGTGTTTCGTGGGCTACCTGCTGTATTTTACGTCACCACTAGAGGGAGCGATATACTACCACAACGTGCACGTCTTTTGCCACAGATGCCACAAGTGTCACTTCAATCATTGCATCACTTTAGCTACAAATAACTTGCAGAACTTTTGGATTTAGAAAGAATGTCTCATTTCTTACACTTGTGGGACTTTCTGTTCTCTTCTCCCCGCTGCTTGTGACTGTATTTGTTTTTGCAATAATCCAGGCTCTTTCTTAAAAAACATTCTACTGCTTACATAATTATTTTCTACCAGACCTCTCTACGAACAAGCGTTGTCTTGTATTCTAACTGTAAAAGCATTACCTCATTTTGTACCGCCAAATGTCCAGTGCTAGCATGTGCATGATTGGCACAGGTTCACGGTTGGACAGACGAGCTCTTTTAAATGGCAGTATGTGTGAACTTGGACTTTTATTGCAGGTTTTTTCCACACGGACACCAGAAAACCTGTTGCAGGAATCTTGCTGCGGTGTGCAGACTCGCTAATGCCTGTGTAGCTTGTGATTGCACTTCCCCTGTGGTACGTGTGTGCGCGAGGGCCCGTGGTGGGGTGCGGTGGTCTCTGAGGCGTTTCCTGTCCTGGTGGGAGTGGGACAAAAATCTGTTTCCTCTGCCTAAGCCCTCCGCATTGTCTGGGTTTGTCTCTGTTCTTTTATGGGGCAACACACACTCGTCAATGGACATGCGTGTTACTGAAAATAGAAATAGGATCCAGGATCACACGAAAGCAATGCTGTCGACATAATACAGGGAAGGATCCATTCTGGAATTTTAGGTCGAGGTTTTTGCTCAAGTTTACATGTTTTTGTCATGACAAGAAGCACACTTGGATAAAATTGTTATTTCTTTTTATGATAAATTTGTCTGCGTGCAACTGTGCAATTGGGTGGCTTTTTAAGTCTTTATACAGGTGAAAAAACTGTGTATGTAAGATTTTGGCTTATTTCCTGATGAAAATCCCTATATCGAGTGACCAAATCTCAAATCCAAAGCTCTCAGACCTGCTTTTTCAGTAAGAAAGGGAGAAAGGGGCGGTTCGGCATCATCGGCGGAGCACATGGGCTCTGTAAACAAATCAAATACATTGAAAATTCCTGCTGTGCCATATGTCTGCGGGTTTTGGGCGTTTTTTTCTGATATTTTTGGGTGGGTTAGACTACTGAGACCTGGCAACCCTGGGGGGAGGACAGAAGCAATAAACAATAGATATGCATTTTGGTTGCAGAACAACTACTACTCATGCAAATACTAGCCCAAGGGTTTCTTGTAGTCATGATCTTGCCTGAAAATCCTGGTATTGCAACTTCCATATTCCACTGTGATACAAGGTTAGAGCATTACATTTTACAGTTTTTTATTTTATTTACACCTACACCTACCTATATTGTGCGTCATGTGTCACAACAACTGTATATTTTAAAGCCACATTTTACCCAGAATAAAACACAAGCATTCATTTGAATTTTTTTTCTTATTGGGGAATAATATCTAAATGAAAATGTCTCTTAGACCTGACCTGTTACTTTGCAGGGAGTGGGACATCACCAATTCGTCTCCACGGACATTTTGCTTGCTTTCACTATAGATCAGGGGTGTCCACACTTTTTTGTGTGTGGAGAGCCAAACAATGGTCAATGCAGTGGAACGTTAAACTGGATGCATTTAGCAAAGGTTTTAACTGTTTATTTAGACTTGGAATCTAAATATAAGCTATGTTTCACTCTGAAATGTTAATAATTGAGGTAATAATAACGTATTCATATTATTAAGCTTACAGTAACAGCATGAGGGCCAACAAACATAAGTCTGAGGGCCTCATTTGGCCCCCGGGCCGCACTTTGAGCACCTCTGTGATAGATAGCCAAGCACAAGTTTATATACTGTATGTAAATTATCATGTTAAAATACATTATTTTATTAACAGCCAACAAAAACTGATTATTAGAAGCATACATGTTTCGAGTTAAATTTGTCTTGTGATGTAGCACCATATAACCTGGAATGTTGCTGTGTGGCTTTAATAAAACTGTAACAGTGTCTGTTTAAAAGCCTGTACAAGTCTCAAAACAAAATACTGCAACCCGGAAGGCAAATGATTTACTGAGATAGCGCCCCGAAAGTCTAAAAATAAACCAAAAAATGTAGGGGAATTCACAAAATGCACCCAAAGCTATTTGAGACAACAAGAATATACAATGTTCTAAAGCAGTGGTTCCCAATCTTTTTTGTCTTGCATACCCCTTGGGTCTTTCATTCTTACTCCGAGTACCCCCTGCCTCGATGGTTTGTTGATCATTTAGACAATGAAAAGTGACTAAAACTCCTATTTATCAATTCAAATATGCTATAGTCTCAAACTCTCACTCTTTACAGTAAAATGCTTTAAATAGCTTTTTCTTTGAGCATAAAAATCAAAAATACAATTCAGTTTTATCCTATTTTCTATCTGAAATGCCCAAATTCCAAGTACCCCCTGTATCCCTGGTTGGGACCCACTGCCCTAAAGTACAACATGTCCCGAACCATGTCCTCCTAATGTCCAGGTAATGTCCCGCTAATAACGCCTCTTCTACAGTGTCAGATCGTCGGGTCACACCGCCCCCGTTGCTCTTATCTGCGCCCCGCTCCCTGGTCCCGCACTGAAATAGCTTTGATAGCGCTGACACGTTTGCGAACAAAAGAGCCTGGCTGCGATACTATAGTGCGCGCGTGTGTTATGTTTTTTCAGGGCGCGTGTGGAGGAGCTGCCGCTATCGCCCGTCTGCTCAGAACATGGCGTGACAGAAGCGGCGAGGGAGGATCACTACGTGGGACTGTGCTGACTCTCAGGTTTGTGTGGGGGATTTTTTTTTTTAGCACTTTATCACAGCCTTTTGGTTCCTGGAATTGCTGGACAGAAAGGCAACAGTGTCAGCGAGTTACTGGTACAGGTTGAGGAGGCACCAGGGCAAACGTAGTGAAGTCAGAAATAAACTGGTGAGACGGAGGGATAGAATAATGCGTGGACTTGTTGAGCAACTGAAAAGTGCAACTATTCATTGCGATTTTGATTGTTATTTTTCTTTGTGGCACCAAGCCGGAATATACGAATATACGTTGCATCAGTAAAAGCCATCAGATGTAAATGTATGATGTGCTTTAGGATGCAAACGATCTTGAAAAGAGAAGTAGTTTAACCTTTCCAATTTATGTGATGGTCAATTAGTTGCCAATATTTTGTCTTTGGAGGTATTGTGTTTGTGGCCCAGTCAAAACCTGACATAAAAGGTATATCCCTTGCCCCATTGTCGAATATTGACAATTATGGTTGATCATAGATGACATAAACAGATCATAACACATTGCAGACTGCACGCGTTGGTCTAATTTTTCCCACAAACTACTACTTTCACAATATACAGTACTCTTACCACAAAAGGTCAGGGATAGGGCCTGTGAGTAAAACAGAGCTGAGGTTTCCTAATAGTTAAGTCCTCATTGATTGAGAAAAAGTATAGGTAAATATTTGCTGGAAAATGAAATGGTAAACCAGAGTATATGCAGGAACCATGAAGTCAAATTTGATACCTTTTTAAGACCCACCCAAAATATTATTAAGTCTTCACACCACATTAGGTTATAGCTAGGAATGCACTTGTACTTTTTGAAGGGCCCACATTAAGACATGTACACATACACCTATATGACCTCCAACATTAAGACCTCCTAAATCGTTATTAAGACTTTGAATACTCTTTATGGGTCTTAAACCTTTAAAGACTTTAATTAATACATACTCCCTGTAAACATGGAAATCATTGCATAACAACATTGTCTTGCTTCTTATTACATTTTGTACAGTACCCTAACCTTGTGGATTTTTATTCCCAAGAGTAATTTAGTGCAACAGCAAAGGTTAACTTATACTGTATGCCCCAGTTTATGTTTTATAGTATGTGTAATGATGTACCTTGAGATGCTGCAGTTGCCGCCGGTCATCGTCGAGCTGCCTCCTCTTGTTTTCAATCTCAGTTTGGCGCTTCCTCTTGTCCTGATACGACACATATGAGAGAAAGTATTAGTTGTCTTTCAAAGAGCAATGAATACATAAAACAAAACAGGAAATGATGGTAACAAGAACATGAGCATGGTGGAAATTAAAACAATTAGTGCAAAGGAATAGCTTTCGGTCTTTATTTAACTAGTAAAATCCCACTGAGATCCAAAATTGCTTTCACAGGGGAATCCTAGATGCTTTTAATGGGAGGGGAAACCAAAGCGCACAGGAGAAAGTCTGTGGGCACGTGTTTGTGAAGGCTCTCTGTCATTCAGGAAGTATTCATCTCACTGAAGCTTTAAATATTGCCTACGTGAAAAAGGTAGATGGTTCTAATACAGAAATTAACTCTTTGTTTCTAGCTTGCATAGCAGTGAAAGGACACCATTCCCCAAACCATTCATCGTAGTGAAATCGACAATGTTTACAGCGTCACTACGGCTCGGCAGAAGCAAGAACCCACTCATCTGGGAAACTACTCGCTGTGAGGTGAGAATTTTAACTGCTGCACCCAAAGTTGTAAAGAAAACAATCCCCTTTTCAACATTTTATTGCCATATTAACATTACGTTGATCCTTCACGGATGTCATCAATTAGCCGCATAAACCTATACAAAGTTCTCTTATGGGTGTGCCTTATTCCCATAACAACTTTGCTTAAAAACTAGCTACTTTCGCTTATGGCCAGCAGCTGATTTCAATGTAATAAATAAATAGTTGAAAAGGTTGAGTGATGTAAAGATGCGGCGGACCAAAGGCAGACAGACAGAGGGAATAGAGACAGTGAGCGCTCCACTGTGAGCCCGGCTGAGTGATGCTCTAATGGGCTAGAGGAGATGGGATCTAAAAGGTTGAGTCATTAAGATCAGCCAGTCGCATCCTGACGGGCCTGAAATCATTTGCCGTTTCCCCCGAGATGCCCCCGGCCTGAGAGGGTGAGGGAGAGACTTACAGCGATGGCCTGGAGTCGCTCCTCATGGGACACCTCAGCCATCCTGAAAAAGAGCGTAAAGTAGACACGATTAGAGAGATTTAAATGTATTGTTATGATATAAATGCATCTGCCTTGCTGAATTAATGTGCAATAGGAAAGAATACTCCGAGGCACAATGACTGAATATGAATGAATAAAAGTCCTTTATTCACTACTGGGATGCCCACTCGTTTCTCAGTCTTCATCAGGGGTTACTAATATCGTTATGACCACTTGAAGCTCCACAGGCGTAAAAATGAAATGCATAGACATCTTTGTATCAAAACCAGCATTAACTTCCTTCACTTCCACAACATAAACTATCACTGGCTCATCACTGTCTTTACCCCCATGATCACTTCGATACAATAGACCAGCCATTCCCAAAATTGAGTGTGTCGCGGCTCCCTTATACATCCAAGGATCTCCTGGGGACTTCCTCAAAGTTAAGAATTCACGCTATTGAAAATGTAAAAAAGTGATCTTTTTCCAATGGTTTTCCCTTAATTTTACATATACAATACAAGGAAACATTGACAGTACAGGAGATTGAATTGTACATAAACAAATTCATTTAAATTGCATTATAAATTTATTTTGATGTGGTTGATTTGTGAGGAACCTTTGGAGGCCCCCCTGCAGTGCCTCCGAACCCCACTTTGGGAAACGGTGCAATAGCCTAACTTGACTTCTTAATTGAAAACCACATAGATTTGTGAATTGAAGTCAAATAACAACGTAAACAATATAAATACATAGATATCACTGAACCAGTTTTTTTTTCTCCATGGTGTTATCAATATTACTAATTTGTTTTTGCAGTAGGGTTCCCAGGTTAGTTGTGTGGTAATTTTGTGGGAAGCAGGTTGAAAAGTCTGGACAACCATGAGATAGATGACCATGCATAGCAACTTCAAACAAGTATTGATGCATAATGTATCCTGACCTTTGTTTTCTATCATATATATTTTTTTCAATTTGACGATGCCATAATCTTGGGTGGAGGGGCCAATACAACTCGATCTCTCCCAACAAAAATTGACAAATGATCTTCATTATTTGGTCACGTTTGGATTCACAGACCCGCCAGATTGTTCTCATGGCTGAAAGTTCTTTCTACAAGCCAACATCAAGCACATCAATTACTGTTGTCACAATGTTTGTACACCTTTAAGATAAAAATAAATCGACTCAAGTTCAAAAGTGTTGACAGAGAAGACTTTGAACTGCCAGCCAAAGAATTCCCACCTCACCTCAATATTAAACTATATATTCTGTATAGTGTGATATCATGTGACCTATTAAAACGCTTCCTCATTTTCTTGGTGGGAAAACAGGTGCCACCGTGAAGTGATAAACTTTAATTGTCAGAGATTATAATTTTGTGCCTACAGTAATTGTCATATTTATTATTTGCTGTGGTTGTCTTGATTCAATAAAGCCAGCACATTTTTAATAAGCAGTAACTCATTACATAATATTAGGTAAGAGGGACCACCATATGTTTGAAGCTGAATTATTGCCTCATATGACAAATGACTTTCCTTTTAGCACCAGTAACAGCTTCCTAGAGACTGGAGTGAAACATCTGTCTCTTCGCAGTAAATCTCTGTCCTTTTTCCTGTCAGAGGGAGTTAGCGCAGGCATGCTAATGGGCTAGCTGGGCGCTGCTGGAGATTCCTGTCCTAATAGCTTCCAGACCAGGGTTCTGAGATGGTCAAAAAGAGGAAGCAGCACTCGGAGCCTGAGGGTGCAGCCAGTGCCTCTTTGCCAGTAGTGAGATGGGACAGGCTATCACTGTATCAGGGTAAAATAATACAGCCTTTCATGGGACTGATGTGGTTATGGCTCGTCGACCCAGGGCAAGTGAGGAGTCAGCAGAGCCAAGGCAAAATGTTCTACCACATCTGAGCCCACTGATTTACATTGGACATGCAAAGAACACCGTTACGGGAGAAAAGCAACACCGCAAACCATGGTTTATTAAAATGGATGGATTTAGAATCTGAGAATTGTTTTTGGGACGACAGTGGCATAGTTGAATAGCGTTTGGCCAATGATCAGACCGTCCACGGGTAACGTACTTCACTCATATGTGGCTATAGTTACACAATGCAGTCTTGATCTGCCATGCAAAAAATCATATTGAACTTGAACTAGGATGACTAGGCGCCCCAGTTTACCCGGGACAGTCCCAGTTTTGTGCCCTCTCTTCCATGTCCCTGTAAATTTATCTGAAACCATTCATTTGTCCCAGTTTTGCACATCCTCGGTAGGGCTGGGTGATATGGCCGATTTGATCACAATTCATGTGTAAATCTTCTGGGGTTTAGGCCTGTTTTAGTCCTAGTTTCAGGTTTGACATGCTTCCCTCATGGTTTAGTCCTGATTTAGACCCAGTTTTCTTTTGGTTTATTTCTGATTGAGTCCTTGGGTTTAGTCCTGGTTTGGTCCTGGGTAATTATTTAGTCCTTTTTTGTTTGGTTCTGGTTTAGACCTTGATTTCAGTCTCTGCTTTAGTCTGGTTTACTTCTTGGTTTAGTCCTGGTTTAATGATTCAATCTGTGATATTGTCTGATTTTGGACCAGGTTTAGACCTAGTTTTCTCCTGGTTTAGACCTGGTTTAATCCTGACAGCAGAAGCAGTGAGTGGAGATCAGTATTTGAGCTCAGAGCTACATTTAACATGAAAACCATTGAATCACAATATGATGATGTTACTAAAAAAGCCGATCATCATGGAGATCAGATCACGATTCGATTTTTATCATCACATCGCCCAGCCCTAATCCTCGGTCCTGGGTGACGTCTCTGTTTTTCACCAGTGCCACATTGAAAGCAGCATTTTTACTTGATACTTTTTGACTTTTGGCCATGTATCCGTCAAACATAGCCTCATGTTTCTGTAGAGCTGAACTAGTTAAAAAGCTCAATTGTCAATCACCCCAAATTTAAGTAAGATATAAGAAATAACTGAAAAATAAGTATATTTAATCAAATACACAAGTGATGTGCCATTTACAAGATGTACTGTATATTCCATGTAGCCTAGTTATAGTGACAATTTTCAATTCTCTTTCAGGTCATTAATCATTTCCCCTGAGCTTGAAGTTTGGGCACAATTTCTTTACTACGAGACCTCCAGTTAAAGACAAACTACTCCTACTCCCCTTTAAACCAAATAGTTATGACAAGACAGCGTTCACATAAACAATATTGAGTATCCAAAGGCAAATAGATTATCATAACAAGAGCATATGCTGTAATTCAAGCTCCTCTGACGATCAACTTTCTGTAGGAAATCATCACACGTATTATGCTCGACATAAAGACGATCCATTCAAACTATATTGCTTTCAATAAAACATAATAGGCCACAGATTCTCTTTCACACTTCTTTATGAGAGCCAATCCCCGCAGGAGTCAGAAAAATACCTCCAGGCTATAGTTGAAAGTATGAATCATGTTTTCTCAGTAAATCCATATAGAGTGATATCTTAGTTCTCTCCCACTAACCCACAGCAGCAGCATCACATGGACGTCCTGTTGAGAACAAGTACAGCCACAATCATCTGATCGAGCCACAAGCCGCACATAAACAGGCAAATTGTGCTGCCGGATACATTCTTCTCTAATGTGAAAATATCATGAGTTGGGCTAAAGTTCAAGAAGGCTGGACGCAAATGCTAGTAATGATTTGGTGATTACAGCTGCAAGTGCATAATATTTAGCTGTTGCTTAGCAATCATGATCGTTTTCTCTTGCTATAGAGTTTGGGATCGAATGCTGTAGATTGAACATTACCGAGGAAGTCTGGAATTTTAGAGGAAACTAGCAAACATTGTCAGTAAATAATCCTACACTGCAAAACGTGATCTACAAATAGGTCTTGAAGAAGAATAGCTTTCATTGCCATTGTCAATGAAAGGTTTCACAGATTAGGAATTTTCCTCAGTGTACTTGTACTTGTACTTGTACTTGTGCAACATGAAACATAAACTTTGTTAATGATAAATAATAAACAATAAACTATGGAAAATAAAAATACTATATAAGAATTATAAAACTATAAGGCATGCATAAAAATAGAATAAGATAAAAAATAATTAAACAGCAAATTAGCACAACACAACAGATGGTCAGATATACTACGAATAATTCCATTCATTTAAACTTAACAAGATATCACTTTTTGCAGTGTAACATTAACCAAATACAATATAAAGTAGAGAAAACATCCGTAGTGGAACAACTCCTTGCTTTTAGCGGTTAGTACTAATTGAATAAACCTAACCTGCTGTTTTGTCCAAATGCTTTTACTGTATATGAATGACAACATCATTATTTTACATTTTAAAATCTCTATTTGTTTATTATTATGGATTAGACCCCCTTTCACACAATACAAATATAATCTTTAATACATATGGCAGGACCTACAGTATATGGGTGGGTGACTTGGAAAAAGAAAACAACATGTATCACAATTTTCTTTGAACTCGATCACAATTTCCATTTTCAACAGGCGTATGTTTCGTTGCCTCTAAAAGACAAAATATCGTCTGCTTCTTCTAAAAGTTCACACTTCACTACGATAGCTTGAATTGTCACTCACTCAGCTTGACTAGACTGACTCAGCAGAAGTGTGTGGGGGAAATGTCTATATCTGAGCAAAGAGCTCAACAGAACATAAAAACCATGGAATCACAATATCACATGTCACAACACGTTATTATCACAGGGACCTATAACAACCAGCTCTAGTAGGAGCCCATCCCAGTAACCATAGGCCATATAGGCAGGATATACCTAATTCAACCTTTTTGAATCAATTACTGTGGTAGTATTACCAAATAAAGTCACTCGAGAGTCACTGTGTTATGAACAAATCCATAGTATTCATTTCGCCCTATAGTAAGGGTTCACACAGTTTATTGGGGTCTTTTTAAGGTCTCTCAGCAATATGGAAACGCTGTGTTATTTCTCTCCACACGTGCACACTCATCATACCCCACAATGACAAGGGGGGGGGGGGTAGGCCCTGGTTAATGTCCGAGCGCTGTCCCGACGCAGAGAGGTCACAGAGGAGAAGCTGAAACTATGTGGAAAATGGACAAACACCCACCGGAACAAAACAACGAGAGGAGACAATCATAGCTATTGTTATTTTCACAGTTAGGGCTGAGAGAAATGTCTACTGTGTCTAACAAATGAACAGTTCCGTTTTGTGCATTCTTCTTATGGATATTACTATTATTACGTCATCAGTACTTCTTTCTATGGTACAGTTATACAATACCAGTCAGAGGTTTGGAAACACTTTATGTATTGACAGATGAAAACCATTTCAAGTCACTACCTTATGAAGCTCATTGAGAAAATGCTAAGAATAAAGGGTGGTCATTTTGAAGAGTTATTTCACCATTTTGTGTCTCTTACATAATAATGTGTTGATAATAATGAGTTGAAAATGTAATGTGTTGAAAATAAAGAAAAAACAGGACATAAAAAGTGTTTCCAAACTTTTGACTGGTACTGTATAATGCATATTATCCACTCACGTTGGTAATCTGTTAGACTGAGAGAAATTGAAATGCTCAATTGTCCAAGTTTATAAATACAAATTAAAAAGTTTGGTGAAAGTGGGGCTTTAAGTGATCTGTATGTTTGCAAAATCAGGAGAGAAAGACATTTTGAAAGTAAACTGCCTCCTCCCTGTCCCCTCCTGATTGGACCGGAGAGCTCCACCTCGGTCCCAGTACATAGGAAAGCTTGTCTCATTGGTCCACATGGAATCCTGCAAGACTCTGATATGTTGCTGAGATCAACAAAAAACTAAACATTTATATAAAGAAGCTCACACATAGGGATCATCTACCTTACCATCTACATATATTGGATCGACATATTGGTTGTAGGGCTGCACAATATCCCTCCAAAGTATTTTTATCACAATATTAGGTGACACAATATCCATACTGCAAGAAGAAGTCACAAGATTTAGTAATATGACCGTTTTTATTAGGATATTCCTAACTTAGTTCAGTTTGAGCCTTGCTTTGCCTTAATTTAGTCTTTTCTAGGTCCTGTTTTGACCCAATTTTCTGGAAAAAAAACGAAACATTTTCTTCTGTTTTTTTACTTGAAGGAAATGTTTGATGATATTGAAGACTGTTATCGAATATCATGTGTTTTTCTCATCTTGCAGCCCTAATTGATGGTGAATAACTGTAGACCGAGCGGATGGAGGAGGTGGCTGCTGCACAAATACTATATCTTGTAACCAATGTATTTATTTCTAGTTACTTGTGTTGCCACTGCGCACTTGAGTGCTTTGCTTCTACATGTAATTACTGTTCTAACTATACCACAGAAAGCCACTAGCACCAGCCTCGCTCTATCTCTTTCTCTCTCCGTTCATTATTGATGAGACGGGCAGCACGACAAAAGCCCCTGATGTTCCTACATGAGGCTGACTGTGTTTTTAAAAGATTCATCACAAGAGAGGGAGGTTATGGTAAACCCTGCTTGCTCGGTTTGGTCAGATAGAGCTTTGACAACAGCTGAGGATGCAGAACAGTGAGTGAGTAATAATGGACAAACCTCAGAAGTCCAGTACAGACGGTAATGTGTTTGTATCAGCAGATTTCACAGACTTAAAAGCCGCCGAGAGGCAAAGAGTCTGTTATTAAAACTATAATGACGAAAGCCTCTGGCCTTTGGGAGGCAGAGATAACATGTATTACTCGTAAAGTAAGAAGGTGCTGTAACATTCTCTAGATTTCATTTGACTTCAATAAACTAAATTATTTTTTCCCTGTAGATGAAACTGCTGTATTTAAATACTAAAAAATGACTTAAAAGAGCAAAAGTATACTTTTAGCCTTAAGTAGGGATGCACCGATACCACTTTTTCTCAAACCGATACGAGTATGAGTACTTTGATTTGAGTACTTGCCGCTACCGAGTACCGATACGAGTACAAGGCATTTTCTTCAAACATACATCTTTGTAGCTGGGTTAA
>OMNZ01096235.1:0-17122 GCA_900303255.1 Lesueurigobius sanzi
ACAGGGGGGTGCAAAAAGTCAGGAAATGTGCCATCAAGAAGAAAAATAAACAGGTAATAATAATAATAAAATAAAGTTCTTGAGTTTTTCCTTGCCGCGGGGAGGGTCTGAGGATGTGGGAAACCCCAAGAACATTTCATTGACATTTCATTGTTTGATGCTTGTTTTGTGTTTGTACCGACCTCTGAGATGACTCCTGTTGTAGGCGTTACAAAAACTGATTGATAGAATATGAATGATGACACAAAAACCTTCATTTCACTCATGGTTAGTGGTTGCATGAAGCCATTTATTGTGAAAAAACCTGTTTGTTTCCGCTTTTCCCCTAGAAACTAGCCAAATGTCCCTGATCAAAAGTTGACATATTTTGCATCTTGAAACAAACAGATGAAGACTGAAGAATCTGCCTACGATGGCAACTCCTGTACGACTGAGAACTTGCACAGACAGATTCTTTAATTTTTGAATAAACTAGTTATTAATGAATAAATCTTTATAAATTAAAAAATCCCTCTGAACAAACCTTCAAAATATTGTACTTAATAAGACGTGATAGTTCGGAGTCTGTAGAGTCGACTACTACCAAAGTGCAGCTGTTGTTGCCACAATGTGAGAAAAATGCTTTTTGTGAAAATGGTCAATGTTCAGAGATTAATCTGGCCCAAAACCTGAAAATAAAAATAAATAAAAAGGTTTTGCCTGCAGTGTCTGCACTTATCGACAATACTGTAATATTATTTTCAAAAACAGACAAACAAAATGTTTCAAATTATTGTGACTAATCTCATACAATATTTATTTCTAGTCTTTTCTCAAATTTCTCAAAGTTCTATAATTTTTTATACCCTTTTTTCCATAGTTTATTTATCATTATTACAAGTTTATGTTTCATGTTGCACCAGAACACCAAAGAAAATTCCTAGTCTGTGAAACCGTCTTTGACAATGGCAGTGAATTCTACTGATTCTGATTCTGAAATGCTTCTGGATACAAGACCTAAAATTGCCAATATATTTGTAATCGCTATTCAAGGCGAACAAAATCATAAAATTGTAGCTCCATTCATTTTTTTTCATTTTTCTATCAACTATCAACCAATTTAACTCAAGTCTCTTTTGTGTTTTGCCATTAAGGTATTTCAATCGTTTATAGAGGATTACAGAGTTGCAGACTGCTACCTTGAGTTTGGTGGCATTACATCAGCAGATTACATGTGCTGTAGTGTCACGCTTTGTCATGGTAGATTGGTGGACCGCGTTGACAGCCTTGACATGTCTTACCAGATTCGGAGACTGTCGGATTTGGCCGTGGAGAGTCAAAAGAGCTTAGGATGCTCCACTGGGTTACCATTTTTTACCATATTGTTTACTTCAGCAGTCGTGACTACACATCCCTTATATTCTACCCTGTTTCATCTTATCAGTCTGCTCTCACTTTGGTGTTGTTTGGGAGTGCAAAACGTGGCAAAAATAACCAGCAGCATTTCAACCACATGTGCTTTGATTGATCCGTGTTGGCAGAAGTGCGTTTCTAAGCCACTGGATGAGAGCCAGATCTTTGCAAAGCTCCTGTCCATCAAAGACTGACTTTACTTCTTAGGATTACGACCAGTTAAAACTGCTCAGTAAGGCAAAAGAATATTCTTATAATGAAATATCAATCTTCTTAAAACTGTATTTGTATCTAGAGGAAGTCTCTTACAGCCTAGATCACAATGGTTTTTGTATCATCACCATATCAACTAGCCCTATTTTTTCCCAGTTAAAGCAGAAGTCTCACAGGATTAGTTCTACCTAGGGACCTCCTGCAATGTGTAACAATTGTGGAGATTGTCTGGCTTTAACACAGCACATTTCCGAGCTGTAGCCTAAAAGTAAAGTAGTGAACTCACACACTGGTAAATATCCACTAATCTAGGAGGGTTTCTTTTCTCATCCAGTGCCAGCTTTTCTTCTCAGACTTGGGTTATCCTGTGTGATTGTGCCATACTGTAAAAAGCAGACGTAGGGGGGGTCATTTCATTTATTACATGGGGTCCCCAGATAATGCTTATTCAGTGGGACTAGGGCTAAAGAGAGAATTTTTTTAAGTAAACTATCTAGCCCCCCCTTCTCCTCCTGCCCTCATTGGACCTAAAAACCCCTCCTGCGCAAAAATTAAAATGTGTTGGGGTTGAAAGAGAGGGACATTATAAATATAAAGTTTCTGAAGGCAGGGCGGTCCTTGGGTCCTTGTGTTGTATAGATGAGGCCTGTGTCGTCCATGTTGGTCTGGGACGACCACGGGAACGACGCCGCCCCCTTCTTGGTGGCGGTGCAGCTTGCCCGTGTGTAGACTTCGTTTGTTACATGGTGAAACCACCGGATGCCCGAGGATGTTTCTCAGGCAGGTTCTATGGAATGCGTCGAGCGGACGGACGGATGAGGTGGAGAGGGTCCATATGGCAAACAGGGAAATGCGATTGAGAAAACAATTTTGAATAAATGAATAATGATAATAATGAACACTGTGATAATTCGGCACATTTGAGCACCAGTAAGGACAACACCTTCGGTTTGTGTAGCTTTTATAATGGTACCGTGTTGGACGAGTGTGGAATTCCTTTGTTTGTTTGTTTTTTTTTCATTTTTATCTTGACTGCCTCCTAGCGGCTGGAGTGAGCATTTTGGTTATTTCTTTAAAAAATCGTAACTCCTCACAGGGATGGACTAGAGCTGGGGTCGGGAACCTTTTTAGCTAAAAGAGCCAAAAAGTGACATATATTAACATTTATTTCCATGAGAGCCATACAACTAAATGTGTCTCATTTAAGTCTCAGAATTCTTTATACTGGAGTTATCCAATACATACTAGGGATGTAACAGTTTAGTTATGGAGTAATACATATTTATTATTAAGCAGTTTATGACCTCTGTTTTTTGTTTTTTTTTAAGGATAAAAAAGGAAAAAAAATCAATTCTCCAAAGCTGCTTAATGATAAAATATGCGGCTGTGGTCACGATACTAAACAAAATGCAAAACCATGTGCCCCAATGTGGACAGCTCACTAAGTTTCACTTTCACAGCCACAGAGCAGCCTTTGGTATTTGGACTGTTCCTGGACAACTTTATGTTGTTGGAAATTAGATTATGACCAACATTGGATTTGATGCATTTGGACCATGATACGCACTGCTCTGGATCTATAGCTGGATACACAACGTGGTGGTCTTCAGGAGAACCCTAAACAAGCCCACACTGCTTTCTTTTTATGAAATGTAACCTCTATTACTCATTGTGTTAAGAAATGCCAGGTAAGATTTATCTGAGAGCCACATGCAGTCATCAAAAGAGCCACACCTGGCTCCTGAGCCATAAGTTCCCTACCCCTGGACTAGAGACTTGCATTTTTGACACACTCAGAGATGTATGCTCTACAGTTGCGAGTCCTATGTTTGACAACCCTGATTTAGACTTTTGTTTTGTATTTCAGAAGTGTCCAACCATGTTCCGAAACAGTCTGAAGATGCTCCTTGGAGGCAGGGGCCGCAAGAACACGACCAGTGGTGAGTGCATAAATCACACGGTGGAACACAATATTTCAGAGTCCAGTTTTGTTTAGAACTTTATTTGCCGTAACATGTACTGTGTACTTTTCAGGTGGCAGCAGCATCGAGTCTGACGGATCAGACGTCAGGATAATGGAGGGATTCACGCGGTCACTGCCCTCTTCTCCTCTCCTCAATCTGCGGCTGGCCAAAAGACCAGGTATGAGCTCCGTCTCTGTCACAACACACAAAACAAACAAGACGGACAGGATGTTGTTTTTGGCCGTGGCTTGCTCCTGTTTTCTGAAGAGGGTTAGAACTGCTGACCCCTGACCACTCATCTGATTATTGTGGAACTTGGAGAGAGATAGAGAGAGACTACACAAATTTTACCTTCTTTGCACACTGCAAAAACTCATTATCTTAGTAAGTTAGGTACTCTAGAACTTAGCTAAAATATCTTGAAATAAGTACATTTGCTCTTGGTTTGAGAAACTCATTTCAAGATACTTGTCCATGGGGCAAGTTTTTTACACTTGAATTAGGAAAAACACCAATAGCAATCTCATTTCAAGTTGTTTTTGTCTAATTTTGAGTGTGTTGAGACCTTTTTTTCTTAATTTTAGTGTAAAAAACTTGCCCCATGGATAAGTATCTTGAAATTAGTTTCTCAAACCAAGGACTTATTTCAAGAAAATGTTTACTAATTTCTAGCTTACTTAACTTACTAAGACATGACTTTTTGCAGTGCAGCTCCTCCTCTTCCTCCTCCCCGGGGTTGAGCTGACACACTTCTCCTAAACACTAACATGTGCAGTCTCTCCCTGGGTCTCCCCCATAGTTCTCTCTGTCAAAACACAAGCTGCAATGAGGGACAAAGACGGGCAAAGTTTTCTCCACAACATCCCTTAGCTCTTTATAGGAAACATGATAGAGTCTGGTAGCACCATGGCTCACTCTCAAAGTGTTTAGTCTGACCAGCGCAATGTGCACTCATTTCAATATAGGAACCGCACTCTCTCAAGTTAGCATCTGATAAACTCATTTCTACCAATAAATAGTTACTTTGAGTGACTACAAAAAAATGAAACCATTTGTCTTTACCACTTGTATTTTACTTGAAATAATACACTTCACAGACTTATGAAAGCCCTTTTAGAAAACTTGTCATGCTCTCCTAGCCAACAGGGTAGCAGGGGCTCAATGACTCGATCCTTCAGTGTCTGCCCACGCACCTACTTCACAAATTTAGATTTAATCACAATTCTTGTCCACAAAGTATCTTTACATTATTTTAAAGAAGTAATGGACGCTTTTTGCTGCTTTTGAATGTTCACACTTTACTGTGATTGGTAAAATCAACAGAGCATGACAGAGACTGACCAATATGAAGACTGTGTGGGGAAAAGTGTCTGTTTCATCAAAGAGCTGCAGTAAACAGAACACCACAATAGCAGTTTGTCACAGGGATCAGATCACCATCTTTATTTCTGCCCTGTTTTTGGGGGCGAGCAATACATTGAAAAGTGTTTAAAAGAGTATCAGTGCAAGCTTGCGATACATCATGAAGCTTTTGACGGGATTCTTCCTCTGCTGACCTCCTTTTGGTCCCCTCTTTCTCTGTAAACTTTTCCTCGAATGCCTGGACATGTAACAGATTGCAGAGAGTAGCTCCTCCCGTGGTTCGTCCCTCTCGCTGCATGTGTGCGTGTGCAGTGCAGTTGGGGTTGGAGGAGGGGACTTTTGATTTGCGGGGCAGCCAGACGAGGGAGGTCGCCTTTCAGCCCAGATATGGAGGTCCTGCTGCTGAGAGAAAAACTCTTTGAATCCTCTGGAACTTTTCTTTTTGTGCTTCAGACCCACTTGGACATCATCTTTTAGGAATAATTATACTTTAAAACATGCACATCAGCTTTTCTGTTCTTTTGCAAGTTTTGAACTGAGGTTTACCTGGGAATGAAGAAGGATTTTTGGCTAACAGGAGCTACATCATCTGTATGCCGTGAGTTGTGGTCAGAGCTGCAGTAAATGGATTTGCCAGCGAGTTCAGATCCATTTTCAATGTAGCAGTCACCAGTCTTTGGAAAGTTTCTTTGCTGTACTTTCTAATCTAGTGCTTTTACTTTCTTTGGAGGCTTTTTAGCCTTATCACATTTCTGCCTCCCTGATCTACTCCCTTGATCCTTTGTACCTTTCAAAAAGGAGGAGCTCTAGACCAAGGAGAAGAAAACAAAGTTTGAACTGATCTCTAGAGGAGAAGACATTGATGTAAAAGCATCATAAAACTTTACATACTTCGCATCCACCAAGAACTTTGCTGGTAATTTGCCTAAAAATGGACTGCACAGCAGCAATTTTAAAGACTTGTGCACGTTCTAGAGTTAAATTGTGCCGACCAGACTGTTCATCATCGCGGCGTCTGCGGCGACGGGAAGAAGACTGTGGATGCTGCGGGGATGCGATGGCGGCGCACGTTGTCGGCCATGTTTGCTCTCTTCTTCAATGCCTGCTGTTCTACGTCTGCTGCTGTTTGTCACATGATGAAAGCCCAGATCTGCGACGGGATTGGCTAGAATGCACTAACAATATATCTGTGAGAGGAGGAAGAGGAAGAACGGAAGAGGAAGGTGGGCTCATCAGATATATCATATTATTTATCATTGTGTATGATAGATCAGAATCCAGGAGGTTGTCTGAAGTTTTGCTCTGTAGTACTAACTCCAGCCACTAGGGGGCAGTAAAGTGGTTTGCTTACGGTCGCAAGTTTACTTTATACAGGATGGCAGGGGAAGCGATGACAACACAGCCTCTGATTGGCTAACCCTAAACCTAATCTATGAGATTCATTGAATTCATCCCCCTTGAGCCAATCAGAGACTGCCGTTGGCAAAGGCGCCGATACCGTGGGTGCTCCGGGGCTCAAGCCCCCATGGAAAATACTGAGTATCCACCTGTGCCAGACAGCCAGTAGCATCGGTGCCGAAATTATTCAGTAGATTTAACCTGTAAATCAGTCTTTTTTTTGTCTTGTTTGCTCACACTGATGGGGGCGGGGTCGCAGGTATTAGATAAATGCGCACACAGCCACTGTCTGAATACACATCCCTGCTAGCTCAGCGGCCTAGACCAACGGACCCGCACGAGGTTGTGGGTTCAAACCAGGGCCTAGCTCATTTTTTTCAGTGAGTCTGACTGACGGGGGAAAACATAAACCGGCGCCTGTGGCCGTCGGCATCACTTCCCCTGCCGTCCTGTATAAATAAAAACTTGCGGCAGGTCTGTGCTCACTGACACCAAGAGCCTCTAGGCTTAAGTAAATTCATTATAATATTAAAGTTAATTTACTTGACTCTTTGTTATAATATCTTAAAATGGTTTCTTTTCTAATATTGTCCATTTTCACTTGGACCACATCTCCACACTGGCCTCAGCTGTACTGCCCAGTGTGAGCCAATACCAGCGCCTTTGTTTTATGGTGTGACTTGCACAGTTGAACGGCATCAAATCAATTTGAGACTCACCAATGAAAAAGCAATTCGTCTTGCTCATCACATATGGGTGGCCTTGATACAACAGTCAATTTATCGCTTCGTATTGATCCATCATTGTAGTAAGGCATGTCCTTCTGAATGACATGTAGCCCTTTGGAAAAACGAGAGGACATCGCCTTTGGTTGAAGGACCACATGAATCTGTGATAGCTTGCAGACGTACATCATACACCAAACAGGTGAAAAAAACTATAGAATCATACAGTTGGAGAATAACATATTTTACCAATATACACAAATATTTGCTTGCCATTCCCCCCAAGAGCAGGCTTTGATCTTCCCTATCTTTTTATCTGAAATTCCTCATGAGCACTGTGCCATGCTCCCAATTGTTTTTTTTGTGATTTCATACAGGCCCTAGGCAATTTTCCAAAACCCTAACTTCAGAAGAGATTAGCACTTGGTCATTGAAGCTAAGCTGTGATAAGAAATTCAATATATTGCAGCAACTGTGGGCTTCATTTCAAGAATATTATCTTTCGTTACAGGGCTGAAAGAGACAGACTATCCATCTTTCACACTCTCTGCCTAGGTTGCATTCACGTGACATACCTTCGAAAGAGCATAAAGTTTTCTAAAGTTTAAAATTGAGGTGGAGGGCAGCTGAAAATTCCATGACGCAGACTTCTATTTCCTAGTCTTAGTTTATTGCTAATTTATCTGTAATTCATGGACCGATCCATCTGAAACAAAAGCTGTCACAAAGTTCAGTGTCTTCTCTGTCAGCGCTTATGAATTAAGGTCTAATTATTTTCTTATAAAGGTGCCCAAAAGTGGTGACAATATTCAAAAACCTGCATGATGTTGGCCAGTAGAAAGGACTTTCAGCCATAAGGATAATCCTAATCCCTATCAAACACTGACGAAGTTAACTATTTGTCAATTTTCTCTCCCATAGAGCTGACATAGAATTCTGTAATGTGAACACAAGCTATCGGACGATCAGCGAGTTCACCCATACATGACTTTTCATTTATGGCTAAGAACAAAAAAAGCAACGGTTATTCTGTAACATTTTTAAAGTCTCAATGTCGAGACACATTTTCAACAGTGCCACGGTGCCATGTCGAAGCTAAAACGAATAAACAATAGGAAACGGTAATGGAATACAGTTAAAAGCCCAAAATGGAAGCCCGCTGTCTGTCTCTGATCCTTCCACTTGATTTGAGTCCGACTATAAACGGCCTGCACACCCTGTCATTGGCTGACCACACGCCTGCATGTTTGAGCTCGCATAGTTTCTGCCTTTCTTTCTGTCTGCTTGTTTTTTTTTTCACCGGGATGCTACCGCTCCTGCTCCGGGTCCGGCAGTCAGCAGATCATAGCTGTAATTACAGAGACGCAGAATATGAGCTTTCATGCTGCGGCTGTGGCTTCTGTGTGCGCCAGCGTGTGTCTATACTTGGCATATTTAGGTCATGATTTGTGAATATATTAATGCGGAGATCAATCGGACTGGTGCTCTCCCTGGGCCCGGCGTTAGCTTACCCACTGTGTTCGCGCATACGCCGATGCACTTTGTTCTACTTGTATCGGATTGGTGTGATGATCGCGCTCCCGGTTTGGTCCCCGACCGACTGGCTTTGCTTTCACAGAATGGGAAGGTGGAGGTTTGAGTTGCCATGGCAACGCAGGGATGGGCGGGGTCTGAAACTTGTGAAGACGGAGGCAGAAATAGTTCAATCGAAGTTAGTTCAAAGCTTTTTCTTCACACGTCGTCGCTCTCATGATGTCTGAACGCGACGAGGCTAAAAATGAGACACATCAAAGCTCGGAATTACATTACTTTACTCAGTTATTTTATTATTAAATTTACTGGATTATAACTCGGGCCGATGGTGTGACAGCACTGAGGGGTTTATTGTCAAGAATGCCCTTATTTTGGTTGAACACCTTCTGATCCTGGTGCTATTTAAATTATTCATTTTAATAACAAAAACATACAGTAGACATTAGGGCTGGGACAAAATATCTATTTTCAAAGTATTGCAATACCCGATAGCCGCGATATAAAGTATCAATACTTTATTCAAGCATCAATACTTTCAATACTTTAACCCGCCCACGTCACCGGCGACTATTAAGAATATCTCCGGAGCCAAACATCATAGAGACTTACCGTTTTCGACATTGGAAAGATGAGAGTTGGAGCTTTAGTTTCTAGGCCTGTGGGAAGCAGCGCAAAGTGGCGTTGAAAATGTGTCACTGGTCAGCTGTGTTTACAAACAGGGTTTCCGCGGGGCATTAAAAAGCATTATAAGTCATTAAATGAATTGTGTCAAAAATAAGGCCTTAAATGTCATTAAAAAGCATGAAATAGAATTCAAACTGGCATTAAATCAAAAGTTCTTGGAAAATCATGACATTGCTCAACTCATTTTACAGCATAACTTGGTCAAAAATACAAAAATGAGGGTCTAGACTTGAAACCTGTGCTCTGCCTGTGTGCTGTTTCTTTGTTTGATCAATTATGTTTGTGCAAAAATCAGATCCATTTCAAACCCTTCACGTCAAAGAGCCCAGAGTTTGAAAACGAGCTCAACGTCACATCACTACCTCTTTTTTTGGAGGAATTAACAGTTTTTTTTTCCTCTGTGAGACGATGGTTCAGACCCACTCCGTTTCTGTAATGTTAGACACTTTTGCCTCACTATTTCTCTGGATTATTTCCAGGTGAGGAGGAGGAGCTGGGACCTCCGCCCTCGGTCGATGAAGCTGCTGATGCGTTGATGACCAGGCTGGGATTCTTACTGGGGGATAAGATTGTAGCTTGTGACTCTGCCCCCTCTTCGCACCCCCATGAGGATGGACAGGTACCACAACGCACCAGTACAGTACATATTAGATTGCTTTTATCACTGCAATATTGTGTGTACACCTAAACATAACATGCACTTCATTCACACGACCTAAATGCTAATATGTGCCTAGTAATTAACGCCACAGAGCGGGCCATTGTGCTCGGTCTTGTCCCTGATTGTTATTCCGTATTGATTGATCACATCCAGTGTCTGCCTCCTTTCCCCCAGAGGATCTCCCCGTCCTCCAGCCTGGCCAGCAGCAGCACCTCCCCCTGCTCCACGCTGCAGCCCCCTGCTGGTGGAGAGAGTAACAACAACAACAAGCACGCCCAGTCCAACTACGCCTCCATCACGTCGCCCTCATCCACACTGGACAGCAGAGACAGCGGCATCATAGGTGACTGCTGTAGGGTCCTAACAGTAGTTTATAACTGTGTTTCCCAACCGGGGGTACAGGGACCCTTGGGGGTACGCGAGAGCTTAGAAGGGGGTGCTTAGAATAATTTCAGATACAAATTAAGATCAAATTGAATTGCGTTTTTGATTATTATGTTCAAAGATAAGCAATTTGAAACCGTTAACAGTAAAAGAGTGAGGGTTTGAGAGTATTGCCTTTTTACTGATAAATAGGAGTTTTAGTCATTCCCTTTCTAACTAATCATCAAAACCATCGAGGCAGGGGGTACTTGGAGTAAAAATGAAAGGTGCAAGGGGTAGGGCTGGGCGATATGATGATAAAAATCGAATCGTGATCTCGTCTCTATGACGATCTGCTTTTTTGGTAACATCGTCTTATCCGATTCAGTGGACCAGGAGAAAACTAAGTCTAAAATCAGACAATATCACGGACTGAATCTGGATTAAACCAGGAGTAAACCAAGAAGTAAACCGGACTAAAGCAGAGACTGAAATCAAGGTCTAAACCAGGGCCAAACTAAAAAGGACAAAAGCAGAGCAAAACAATGATTATCCAGGACTAAACCAGAAAACTGGGTCTAAATCAGGTCTAAACCTGGACAATATCACAGACTGAACCAGGATTAAACCAGGACTAAACCATGTCAAAACTCTGGACTAAAACAGGTCTTAACCAAGACTAAACCACTACAACACCAGGTCTAAACCCAAGAAGAAGCAGATGGCTTTAGTCGCCTTTAAAATACATTGTACACATGAATTGTGATAAAATCAAAATCGTGATTTAAGCTAAAGAAAATCGAGATGAGATTTTTTTTGCCATATTGCCCAGCCCTACCAAGGGGTACACAAGACAAAAAAGGTTGGGGACCACTGGTTTATGACACTTGAAAACAAAGCCTAAAGTTAAAGGTAGTCTTTGTAGAGTGTGTACTGTGTATTTGATTTGTAGATTTACATTATACAGATATTTTATAGATAGATTAATTTATTGAAATAATAATAAAGTTGATGGCATGTCATTTTATATTTGATGTATGTTTTTAGGCCAAAAACTAGAGACTGTAAGAAAGTCTGAAGTCATTTTCTCTTGCAGCCACCCTGACCAGCTACTCCGCCGAGTCAGCCGTGGGGCGGGACGACGGCGGCGGAGGCAAATACCACGGCGACGGTTACCACGGCAGCAGCCTCAACCTCTGGCAGCAGGGCGCGGGTCGGCAGGTGGTGGCCTCGACGTCCTCGTCCAGCATGGCGGCGCCGAGGGGCAGGAACAGCGGCTTCCTGTACAGGACCGAAGACGGCCTGTCCGCCTCCACCTACAGCCTCAACAAGCTCCGCCCCGACCGCGCGCACGACTTCTCGCCCTCCTCCGGCTCCACCCACTCCATCCCGCTGTACCTCATGCCGCGGCCCAACTCGGTGGCCGGTAAGATGTGCCTCTGTGCTCTGGGTGTTTCCTGTTGGGAAGGAAATGCATCACTCACTGTCACTCCAACCGCGCACACTCCTCACTTCATATCAGGATTTACTGCTTGTTTTTCAAACGGCGTGGGCTGTAGCTACGTCTCAGTCAGCAAGATCGGCCCGGATTAATTAAAGTGGGACAGGTCTATGATTCACTTCTGATTTTCCATATATTTTGATGTCATTTAGCACTAGTCAGTGTGAAACTCAACTCATACAGCAGGAAAGGAGCAAACTCTTTCGCCAAGTAGCTCAGAGATCATTTATTATGAAAAGATTGAGGTTTTTGTGCTTTGAGTGCCTTGTTAGGGTGGAAAGCCCTAAATATTTACAATATTTACAAGATATCTTAATACACAACCTTAAATTGGTAAATAGAGAATGGTGGCAAACGAATCATGCCTGGTTTATATGAAAGGGATGCTAGACGCTGTTCTTTCGGGGGGAAACAACAACATAAAGGCAGCAGATAGTAGCACAGCTGTTTCATTTGAAGAGCACCTTTTAACACTTCCTTTGCAAATGAAAAACATGTATATCACCTAGCTACTAGCTTGAAACACATCTTTCATTTCATCTTTATGCAACAATACACCTACAGTATCTGTCACATGTCATGATAATTCACTAGTGCTGTATTATTCACAGAGAGGGGGATGGGGAGAGCGTTACTCTTTGTTCAGTGCTTATTAACAGGGTTTCCGCGGGGCATTAAAAAGTATTAAACGTCATTAAATGAATTGTGCCAAAATAAGGCCTTAAATGCATTAAATATAATTCAAACTGGCATTAAATCAAAAGTTCTTGGAAAATAATAAAATTGGTCGACTAATATTACAGCAGAAGTTCGTCAAACATACCAACATTTGGGAAATGTTTAGACTTGCAGATAATTAGACTTTTATTCTAATTCTGGTCAAAAGTTGTCCATTGTATCACATTTTCTGTTGATTATGGAAATGAATATTGAATACACACCGATTTGTGGCATTTGCAGCATTAAAAATGTAGTATTTGGGCAAATGATTCTGATTAAAATGTCATTAAAAAGCATTAAATTTGACTTGCTGCTACCTGTATAAACCCAGATAAAGTGTTATGATTCGATAATGCTACAATGGTGTAAAGCAAAGGTCTTGTACAGAAGCTGTGGTGTTAGCAGACGGTCTCCAAAACAGTTAAATCCTTTTTGTTCCCCACTGGGCAGTGATTTTCAGATAATGAACTGTTTCCCCAAAATAGAACAACTTGCGGCCGCCTCTCTTTGGGTCAAAGCAATAGATCATGTTTTTTTCTTCTTCTCCTTTTGTGTCTGACTGTTATTTGTGCCTTAAAAACACAGCAGATAAGACACGACTTTATTGATCTCACTGTGGAGATATTGACCATATATTTAATCAAGATTTGGATAATCACATTAAAATATATTCTACTGAACAAGCAGGCTCTAGTCATACTTCATGTCAGAAGTGGAAGAGTGGCAATTTCTTGTAAGAAATGGGTTTATTATAGTCAGGCTCTGCTCGTCTGTCAGTGATAAAACGTTACAATTGTGTCATGAATCATAGACTGACTAACAGACCTCATGACACAAGAATCTTTTCTTTAAAATGCTAAACCATCAACATCACTGCATTTGGCGAAGGAGGCTCTATACAATTGCCAGAACCTCGGCCTAACCTCTCCCACCCTCTTCCTTCTCTTTTCGGCTCTTATAAAAAGTAAAACCCATGAGTGCTCTGTGGAGGAAGGAAGTGACATGTATGACGTTACTCACTATTCACACACGCACAGACAGGATACCAGGCACATTTATCCCACTCTCAGCACCAAAGGATTTGCTGTGTGGAGGTGTAAGTTGGTGAGTTTACTAAAGAACCAACAACTTCTTTTTCAATCACAATAGCCCGGCTTTTTGTTCAGAGTTTGTTTTATGAGAGGAAGGACTTTGTCTGGACAATGTTAAAGGTAAAGAGTTATTTGAATGCTTATATTTTGACAGAGGGTGCTACATAGAGGTGCTTATTGGGGGTAAAAACTACAAATCCTTTCTCTAAGCGTTTAAAAGCTATATTTTTGAATGTCCCGTATGTCTCGTGTATTGATAGCCTCGCCGAACACATAAACTCTCTCACTGGTCACAAAGCAGAGGTGTCATGTCGTTGTAAAAAGCTATTTTCGTGCGCCAACATGTTAATAAGCTCACAGTGGTCAGTTGATCCGAGGGAGTGCTGTTAAACCGGGGGCATTGTCCTTTTACGACTTGTTAAATTTGTGAAGCATTGGAGCGGATAAAGCCTGTTTTAGCTCGCTTTGTTTACACGCTGCAAGGTCACGGCTAATAAAGTTGGTCAGGTGTGGGAATAATGGAATCTACTGGAGCATGTTACAAGGGCTATGCCACAATTTTGAGGACGGTTAGCGATACTGTAATGTATGTATGGAACCACAAATATTTTCTTTATTCTAATTGCTGGAGCTGCTTTCCAAAATGTTTCTGAATCTTCCAGTTGAGAATTACTGCATTATGTGTACATATATGTACATATGTGTACGGAAAGAAGGGCTCTGGTTCGATTCCAGGGCTAGGTTATTAAAGGTCAAATAAAATTAAATAAAAATAAATGTGTATGATATGGATGCTGCTGAGCCTCTTGGTTATGTTATCTACTTATTTCAGCTCACATGGAAACATTTTCATAATGGTTTGGTTCATGTCTGACGATTATTATTCGTATTGTACATTTATTGTGTGCCTTTTAATACTATTGGAAATGGGAATAAAATGGATAAATATTTGAAAATGCTCATTGGTCCTTTTCTTTTCCAGCCACTAGCACCGCCCACCTTGAAGACTTGGCGTATCTCGATGAGCAACAGAGACATATCCCCTCCAGGACCTCCCTCAGAATGCCCCGACAGAACTCTGGGAGTCGTAGTCAACAGGACCCCAGAGGTGACCCGCTCACACTTACATTGTATCACTCTACGCTGCTTCTATATAGACCCTTTCACTGCTTACATCATCAGTGACATCAGCTGGAGGCAGGAAGTGAACAAGAGAAATAAGATTCAACTAAATCTAGAGATTATAAGTGTAAAACTACAACTAAAAAATGTAGCCCTTGGCTTAAGGAGCAAGAACAAGAGGAATGACATTTGAGACGATATAATAAGGTTTTATCTGATATTTCCAACAACAGTTAGACATTTGTTTATCGTTACTATGACAACAGCTACAATGCAAATAGATACGGACCTAGCTTTCCGCCTCCAGCTAAGCCAGGAATGTTTACAATCAATGAAAGGGTCTATATAATGTAAAACTCTTCTTTCTGTTCTCTGCAGTGCGCTTCACTCCGTCCCTCAACCTCAAGCCCTTCCACTTCGAGATTCCCGGGCTGGCTGGTGATTGGCTGTTCACGGGGAGGGAGTGGCTTTTCCAGGAAGTAGACGCCTGCCTGCGCGGCACTGACCCGGCGACGAGCCGCGGCGTGGTGATCGTCGGCAACATGGGCTTCGGCAAAACTGCCATCATCGCGCGGCTGGTGGCTCTCAGTTGCCACGGAAACCACATGTGGCCGAGCGCCGCCGGCAGCCACAGCATGCCAAAACGTGAGGAAAACGGCTACGCTTTGCACCTGCATGTTCATCTTTGACTGTAATATGATTCTTTTCCCCCTAATTATTTTACTGTAGATGCCGAAAGTGTGCAGTTTTCCCACAATTCAATGAGTAGAGGGGAAGGAGTGGATGAAGGACGAGAGGAGAGCTGCCCAGGAACTCCGGAGCTGAGAAGGAGACAGGAGGAGGCTTTGAGGAGGCTGTCAGGACAGGTAGGATCCTAGCTCCACCAAAGTCAACACTCCGTTTAATGAGGCATATTAAGCATTAGCAATATTTGCTTAAGTAGGTGGATGATATCACTATTCTGTGGGAGACTTGTTTTGTTTCTTTGGGCTTGTCACTAAGCAGGATACTAAATGTTGATTGATTATCTTGTCAATAGATTGAGATAACTTTATATAAATTGCTTAAGTGTCTTCCTGACATGATATACAGTTCCAAAGTTCCAATTAGACCTCTTGTTTTGATTCCAAAAAGGCATCTGACTTGTCTAAATGTTATTCTAAACTTTCAGATGCCACAGTAGAACTTTGTGGCCATAATGAGCAATGGTACGTTTGAGGTAGAAAGGGCACCAGCTTCATCAAAAGAACATCATCTCTAACTATTGCGTATGGGGCTGGACCCATCATGCTTTGGGCTTGTTTTGCAGCCAGTGGCCCAGGGAACATGTCACGGTTAGAGAAAGAATGAATTTAATTCATTTCCAACAAATTCTAGGTGAAAACGTAACACGATCTGTGAAAAAGTGGAGGCCTTCTCCAAATGGATAATAATCCTGAACCTCAAAATCCACAATGGACGACCTCTAGAGGTGCTGTCGGAAGGTTTTCCCATGACCTACACAGTCTCCTCACATGAACATCACTGAAAATATGTGGATAAACCTTCAAAGAGCAGTGTGCTCAAGACAGGACAGAAACCTCTCAGTTCTGGAAGACTTTTGTTATGAAAAATGGGCAAAAATCCTTGGAAAATGGGCAAAAATCCCTCAAACTAGAATTGACACACTGTCAGCAGCTAAAAATTGTTTTCCAGCTGTGAAACTTGCCAAAGTGGGGGCTACATGGTATAACTCTGCAGGGTGTGTAAACCTTTGCACCAGCCTTTTTTTCCTTTAAAATTATTTTAAAAATGTGAATAAAATCAGATTTTTTGTTTTTTTTCACATACAAGGGACTGTCTCATCTGTAACTTCATGCCTTTGGAAGTTCATTTGAGCTGGCCCTGGCTTCTTTTTTCACAATAATAGCAATTTTCATCCGGGGTGTGTAGACGTTTTATACCCACTGTACGTACATAGTTACATAGTTCAATACATCCATCCATCTTCTTCCGCTTATCCGTTGCTGGGTCGCGGGGCAGCAGTCCAAGCTGCCCGGGTCACACTGCACCAGTCCCTTATGGCTCCTCCTGCAGGTGGTGGGTCCACAGGAGGCCGGCCTCATGACGCTCCTTCACAGCTGGGAGACGTAACTGGCCTTGATGGTCTCATCATAAGGGGCTTCTGAACCGCTCTTGGTCTGACCCGTCACCTAGGACCTGTTTGCCCTGGGAGACCCTACAAGGGGCATAATGCCCCAGACAACAGAGCTCCTAGGATCATTCGGGTGCTCAAACCCCTCCACCACGATGAGGTGGCGGTTCGAGGAGGAGATTTTATTTCCGATTTTATTTTATTTTATTTACATTTTATAGATTTTATTTAGTTTTTGTGTTATCATTCATATTCTATG
>OMNZ01096236.1:1928-17208 GCA_900303255.1 Lesueurigobius sanzi
TTTCAAGTTTGCCAGGACTTACTGAGAGAATTACAGAGAATTTAGCAATAAAGCAGTAAAAAGGACTTTGACTTTGATTTTCAATTCAGTTAAGGATTTCACGCAGTACCAATTTTACTTGAATATGGTAGACATTCTCAGGGTTAAGGTTAGGGTTAGAGCTAATGCACTTTTTTGATTATTATTTCACTAATGCTAACATAAAAGGCTATAAACCTGACCTTTGATGTGCCATCTGTGTTCATTATCCATATTTTTGTATTTTCTAGAAAACAAAAATTGTATTTTTTGTACCAAATGTTGCCCCATAGATTTTCTAATTTTTGCACAAATGCTGCTCCATACTTTTGCCCTCTGTGTTCTATCTAAACACAAAGGTAAAAAGAAGAAGAACATGGCTGGGCTAGTTTAAAATCCTGAACCCTCCTCTTCCCAAAGCAAAATACCATAAAGGGCCTATCTCACCGGCCTAGAGACTAGTTCCCAACCTCGTCTCCGAGAGGTCTCCGTGAAGTCTGCCTGCCTCCAGGGAGTTGCGGGAGACTAGTTGTAGACTAGATTTTTTCAAGTCTCCAACAGGTCTGGGAGAGGTCTCAATTCAGTTGTGGAGACTTTGTGGTGACTTATTTTGAACGTGACCGGGGAGATGATCAACGAAGTCTCCGAGACGTCTCCAAGACTTGAATTGAGACCTCCTCGAGACCTGATGGAGACTTGGAAAAAAATCTAGTCTCTGGAAAATTCAAACATCTCCCTGGAGACCTCCTGGAGACTCCGCAGAGACATCTCGGAGACTCAAATCTACCCCAAATTTTGAACTAGTCTCAATGGGAGGTGAGATAGGCCCTTTAGTCTCCAAGTCTCCGAGAAGTCTCCGGGAAGTCCCCGCCGGTGAGATAGGCCTTTAAGTCTCTATGACATTTCCTCGACACATTTTTTTAAGTCATTGTCAACGCGGCCACTCATATGTGGCGGCAAAAGGTTTTTTTTATCAAAGGAAAATTTATTCCAATTGATTAATCGATTTATTAAACCCAGCTCTATGATCAAGTACAACTTTTGGACATTTTCTTTTTGGAAATTTCTTTCAAAAACAGTTTCTCTCCCATAGAGTTGTATTGGCACCTGCTCCAACTGAAATAGTACTGTATAATGTGAACACAACCTATTAGAGAATGGTGCCGAGCAAATATAGAAGTATTTTTCTTCTTCCTATCATTCTTTTTCATCTTGTCATTGCTACCGTAGCTTTAGCTTATGACAAAACTGTGCATTTAAAATATTTCCACCAATTTCAACCACTCTTACACCAGCAGACACTAAGACTAGTCCAGAGGCGAGATGGGTGAAGAGCCTTGCCCAAGGACACGGAAGCCGTTCCCAATGCGGAAACTAATCTAACTCTTTCATCTCCGTAGAAGTTTTCTTTCAGCAGAAACAAAAGTAGCAGTAGGTGATTTCTCTGTATCATCTCCCCTGCATGACGTTGACTCTCGAGTGGGACAATGTGTAGTGAGTAATAAAAGGGGTTATTCGGTTCTGACCCGACTGAATACATCGAATTTACAGTTGGCTTTCACGGCTGTCGTTCTCACCGACGTCTCACTGAAGCTTTCATCGGTGATTCATGGTCATCTGCTGCTTTTCAACACGTTAGCAGAGAATTTCTTTAGGAACACATCTGTTTACTCCTGCTCATGCGTGCTATTAGGACGCAGTATGCTTGTGCTAAGAGTCATCTGCTGGAGCGCTAAGGTATACATACAAACAAAACATACATGTTTAAAAATGCATTTTTATGTATCTGTAGGTGTATTGGTGGAGATTTGGTTGCTGTAATACAGTATATCTATCGCAAATATATACCAGATTTATTTTGTTCACTGTGTTTGCTTTTATTATTTGTAGTTTAAGGCGAGGCACTGCAGGTGAATAGAGGAAAAAAGAATTTAGCTGTATATTACTTACTTACTGACATACATTTGAGGGGAAAAAAACTTTTTTTTCTGTCAATTTATGTTTTCATATTCAGAGAGAGGTTTAAAAGTATAGTTTTATTTTGTTGATACATTAGTTACAAAGATTTTGGGGGGGGATTTAGGATATTTTGTTTAGGTTTTGAATGAGCTAGTTAGTTAACAGATCCGTAAAAAATCTAATTTCACCTGGAAAGACTGGAAAGTTTAGAGTCTGTAGGAATCGTACAATGTGAGAAAAATTAGAGAAAATTGTCATAATTACACTCCTTATTGTAAATATTAGGTTATTATGTTTCCAGGTGAAAGTTAAGAGCAAACTTTCAGGGTCACTTGTGAGGGTCACTGTCACAATAATGCTACTTTATAAAATGCTTTATAATTAAATACACATGGTCTTTTTGCAAATGTTTGCTTTAAGAAATTCCTAGAGGTGGACAAAGCCAATTTCATTCCAAAAATAACAGGTACACGACATACAATTATTTGAGACTAAATGTCTTGATGAGTGAGAGGGGACAAGAGAGGAGGGGGGGCAGGTTGTAACAAATCTCCTGTGACATGAACCTAATCAATCAAATTTAAAGTTACTCAAGTACATGTAGGCAAAGATTCTTCAGTTGTCATCTGTACTCTGTAGTTGAAGTGTGTAGGAGGGTTTATCTGTAGGTCCCACCTCTCTTTGGTCTAAAGGATAACTGCTCGATTCCACATGCTCCGCCGCGGGCCGCCTCCGAGCTTCTCCCAAAACTCAACGCCCACTACATCCGTTTCACACCGCTCCGCCTGGGTGCGTGAGCCAGAGTAGCGCATGTGCGACATGTATGTATGTATCTGTGTAGCAGACGGACAAGAAAAATAGAGGTCCTCCGTATTTTTGTCTTGGGGGTGCGCAATGGAGCTGAGCCAGCGGAGCGGAGCGGTGGATGTGGACCTGTGCAGCAGGCTTAAAATAGCAACGCATTTGCTGCGCACAGGCGGAGAGGGTCGGGGCGGAGCGGAGCGAGCTGGAGCTGGCAGTAACTCCACAGCCGAAGGATGCTGTTAAAGGAAATGATTTGAGTTTCCTCTTTACACTATATTCACCTAAATGTTTGTAGAGAGTGTTCAACATGTTCAGAACGACATGAAAATGATTCGACAGTTGGACTTATGAAGTGTGTAGAAATATTGAGCACCTTTGGAGAGCTACATGTAAACGGCAGGTGAGCTACTGGTAGGTCCTGAGCTACTGGTTGGACATCCCTGGGTTAAGGGGTTTGTGCTGTGTCGAGAGCATGCATCAAGAACGTGTGCCAACACAGATCTCACCACATCAGCACTCTTGAAAAGGCTTTAACACAAGCTGAGGGGTGTTTAAAACAACTGTTTCATCCTCAATTCACTAAGTAAATGTAGCGCGGTGTGAGCAAAGAGATGACGGCTGTTTTTGCAGGTTATTAGTGAGAGACAGACGCAGGTTTCAGCTCTGAACACATTGGTGTTTGTCCTCAAAGTTTGCATGGTGTCAGACCTGAGACCTGTATTCCCTGCATGAATGTGAGGATGTGTTTCAGCTGTGCAGCGCTTTGTGCTACATTCTTGTATGAAAAGCACTTAATAAGTGAAGATTTATTGATTGATTGATTGATTGATTGATTGATTGATTGAGCTGTGCCCAAATGGACCTGTGTGCCTCGGGACATGGTGCGGAGTGTGACCGAGCACCTGCAGGCGCTGAGTGCTCGCCCACAGACAATAACAGCCTCTGTATCTTATTGATTTCAAAGATCGGGACAGGCCATGTGTAAAGCTGGACACACACTAGAGGATTTTTAGCCAGATTTTTAGTCTTAGGAGGCGTGGCTCAATAAAAAGTTCCTCTCATGGCATGATCTGTGGTGGGACTCCTCATGTGTATGTGTGTGTGTCCTCATGTCTGTCCTTAAGTGTGTGTTGTCTTTACACAGATCTTTAGTCTCAAAAGATTAAAAATCCTCTAGTGTGTGGGCACCTTAAAAGTGGGACAAAATAATGGCTTTGGAGAAATGCGCCCGACAAGGCTCAAAATCGGGATCATCTCGGGTTTCTGGCACTACACATAGTTACTCTTTCCACTTTCAATCTGTGACAGTGACAGAAGCTCCACATGTGAAAATGACACAAAGTTGAATAAATTAAAATGTAATTTTTAAACTTTAATGACTTTTTCTCTTTCAAAACAATAACTGATGTGTCTTTGTATGGATGCTTTTTTGCTACTGGACACCTGAATTTCTCCTTCGGGGGATCAATAAAGTATTTATCTATCTATCTTTCTGAGGGAGTGTAAACTGCTAGAGGTCCAATCTCATTCCCAGCATTCCCAACACCATTCTTCGGGGTTATAAATCACTTAATCAATTAATTTCACTAACAATGATAATAAAAAATAACTTAGAAATGTTTTCTCTGTCCTGTCTAAAACATAAATCAAACTTTTACATTCAAACAGTCCAACTTACTGTTTTTTTTCGCCCCTTGAGACATAATTTCGGCTACTTTTTCGCCGACCTTTGCACCTGACTGAGCACATTTTTGAAGCGTCACGGTTTGTAGTGAAACTTGTCCATTATCCAACCCTCATCAAGCCTATTGTGCATGTCTTGGGTTAATGAGGTCCATGTGGCTCTGGGCTCTGAAGGGGGGGGCCTTCTTGTAAAATAACCAATTTTGAAACCAATTAAAGAAAGAAGTAAAATGCCGTAAATAGTGAAATATAACACTAAACAACAGGTCTGTGAATTGAGGATAACACAGATGCCACAAGGTATTACAAAGACAGGTGTGGGAGCGAGGCGCGGATTAAACGCGAGCTTTACACACTTTTTTTGACAGCTCATTTTGACAAAGTGGGGACGGGCTGCTTTTGAAATGGCAGCCGTTCACACATCTACTTTCTCTCATGATCAGAACTGCTGTAAAACTATCGTCCGTTTCGCATTTCAAAGATCTAACCTTGGATTAAATGAGATAACGTCAGGTCAGGCCACTGCTTTATCAGCAGCAGTGTCCTTTCGGAGCGGCCGTGTTTCGCAGTTAAACGCTTATATCTATTGTATTGTATTGACACTTTATGGTAATAGCAAAAATAGTTATTGCCGACGTTGCTTTCGTACGGACATTCATTCTCTGCAATTGACTGGACGGATTACAGTGTTGTATTCGTCTGCCATGTCTCGCCTGAGTGCTGGTGATCAGTAGCACATGGATGGAAGAACGGCCTACATTGTGTCAGTTTTCTTTCTGGAAGACACTAATGGCAAAGGTCCACGAGGATACACGTGCATATGTGTATGTTACAAAACTTTTTATTAGCTCTTGCAACCAAATCTTCACTTCAGCAGCAGCTGCAGACTCCAAACTTTGCAGTCTAGTGCGTAACAATATTTTGATGGTTTGTTCAGAAGGATTTTTTCAGATGTTTGAACCCAATTGAAATTAGACCCCCCCCCACAAATGTATTTATTTCTTTATTTGGTTGGGGCATTGCATGCTAATGAACAACCATGGGACTCATGCATGTAAACACACTATTCTACCACACTTTCTGCCACAAACACACTCTCATTCATCCTGGCCTATATCATACTGAGGAGACCCACACGCCCAATAGTAGTTCATTCAACAACTAAGCAAAGTCTCCAAAATTTCCTGAGAAAAAAAAATTCTTTGTAACTATCATCATACATCTTCCACATATCCGTTGCCAGGTCATGGGACCAGCAGTCCAAGCTTGGATGACACTGCGCCAGTCCCTTATGGCTCCTCCTACAGGTGGTGGATCACACTGCATCAGTCCCATATGGCTCCTCCTGCCTAATGGCGTAATGGATGGTCTCTCTTCAAAAGGGGATTCTGAACTGCTCTTGGTCTGACCCGTCACCAGGGACCTGTTTAGTCCTGGTAAGGCTGACAACTTGGCACCTTGGTTCATTCTCGTGCTCAAACCCCTCCACGACGTTAAGGTGGAGGTGTAACTAATGTCAACAAAATAAAATCAAAAAATGAAACTTTATCCATTATTAATATTTGGTCATAAAAAATATAGGGAATTTTGGTCATATTCACACATAAAACGCCTTATTTCAAATTGATATATCAAAATGTAAATTGTTTCCCCCATATTCAGTGTGTGGCCTTATTCATGTGAACTGGGGAACTGGTTTTCCCCAGATGGAAGTCCGTTGTTCCCAGTTGGTTTGTGTTCATGTGCTTTCTATGTCGGAAAGTGGGGATTTTGATTTCACCAGATAAAAACTGTCTTTCATCACTAATTAGCATTTAACAGAGCTAACTATTTACATTTGGTGTTAGCATCTCAAAAAGCTAAACTATGGTTTGTTTGTTTTATAAAGCATCTCATACATTTTCTTATTGCTAGGATAAATTTCGGGCATTTCTCTCACAAATATATTACTCCAAAGAAAACGAAGGCTCATAGTAAACCTGTGAAAGTAGCAGTGTTTAGCCAAGAAGCTCACATTTAACGAAATATTAACAAATCAGCTGATTTCTGCGTCAGATGCCAATAGCTTGTTTGGGAAGCTTGTTTAGACCCCAGTTCCCCACTTGTTTTTCCCAGTTGGGCGAGCGTTCATGTGCATTTTCCAACTGGGTAAAACGTTTTCCCCAGTTCCCGAGGTCCACATGAACGCACCATTAAAAACAAACCTGCCCTATATTTCCTCCTGACGTCACCCCGACGACCCATTGCAACGGCCACAATGAACTGTAAGGAAGCATTAAACCCTCTTTCAGCTCTCTGTGAATGCGCCCTTAGCCTTCAAACAGTAGTGTCGTGTTTCCTGATAACTCCACACTGTCTGGGGGCATTGTCATGTATTGTGAGCAGTACAGTAGCTCCTCACCACAGGGGCGCCACTCTGCATATTGTACCTCTGAGCGAGAAGGTCCGTAAACACACACACACACAAGCACAACGAAACACGTTCTGAGTCAGCATCCCCGGGCCTCTCATGACTCCTCAAACCTACTTTTCTCCTTCTATCTTTCTTATAAAACAGAGCCGAGCTGACTCAAATGTCACGCCCGCGACACGTGACCGCGGTGGTACAGTAGCCGGGGCCTCCAGTCCTCGCCGGCAATGTTCATGAAGAAGGGGTGTTATGTTTTGGTTATTTGTTTGTTCTCTGTAAATAATCCTATGTCTCAAAGCAGTTTTTAATGTAGAGAAATAACTGCTCTGTTCAAATCTATGGCCCTATAGGCAAAAAAAAAAAGATATTCAGATTAACTCTAGATACTAACTCTAGATTTAAGAGGCCCCGTCACTGCCCAATCCAGACAAAAATGAGATCTGTGCATGCTCATATGTCGTCACGCTACTACATAACAGTAACATGTACAGGGACAAACTGCATCTAACATGCTATCAATCTCAAAACTAGCTTTACATGACTCCTGATCTTTCAAATTAAGTAAATTTACTGTAAAACGACTCAGAATCCAAGCTTTTAGTAGAATTGACTTCAGGCCAATGATATGATGACAATGATAAAGCTTCTACACATTTAGGCCACAGCAGTTTACATGACAAAGGCCTATATTCCATACATTTAGACCTGATTCATTTATTTTAATATTATTTTCTCTTTTAAATCTGTCTGATCTGCTCTTAAAAGTACAACTTGTTTCATTATCAGACATGGAGTTTTCAATAGCGTTTTACCTGATCCTCAAACCTCACATGCTGCTATCTGATTGACACCGTCTCCATGGAGCTAACTCAGGCAGTGGAGGAGACCACGGGGAAAACAACTGTGATTTAGCGGGAGAAAACACGGCACGTGGCTTTGCTCGCTCTTTAAACACGACACCTGGCCTTTGTAAAGGGTCAGTCGATCACCAGAGATTCGCTGGTTTATGCTATTTCCGGAAACAGATGCTACGGAGCAAGCTGGTAAATTGGCCGCGCGCCACACCCGAAATGGACATCAATGCTAATGATCCCATTTCACGTTTTCGCTATTTTCCACATTGCCGATTTTCAAAAGGCCGAATTAATTGAATTAATTTGATCTATCGCTCAGCCCTACTTAAATGGACTACAGACTAAAGGTGGCCACACACTAGAGGATTTTTAATCTTTTGAGACTAAAGATCTGTGGACAGACCACACACACTTAAGGACAGACATGAGGACACACACACACACACACACACACACACACACATGAGGAGTCCCACCACAGATCGTGCCATGAGTCACGCCTCCTCAGATTAAAAATCTGGCTAAAAATCCTCAAGTGTGTGTCCAGCTTAAGGCTTCAACCAATAGAGGATGTATTAAACCCTTTCTACAGAGTCATATAATAAAAACTGTCAAGCTAATGGATTAGCATGATTTACCCGGATCAGCTAAAACATAGAAACCTTAGAAATGCTGTTTTTTTTTTTGTTTTTAATAAAATGGGGCTCAGACATTTTTAAATTGTTGGTTGTGGTCCAAACTCATTCCTAACTTTGTTATCAAATATCTAACGTCCCAACTATTCACAGGAATGACTTTAAATGAACCTTTCACAATTTTCAGGGAGCGACACTGTCACAGTAATGTAAACAACAACTAGTCTGTTAGTTCAAGAACAATGAAAAGGGTTTTTTTCCCCACAAAAGTCAGCTTTTACAATATACTAAATTACGCTATTAGAAAATGAATCTGATATAGGATTGTAGATTGTCCTACAGTTTCCCATATACATTTGTAGAGGCGTTGATTCAGTTCAGTGATTATCGTGTAGACTGGACTATGTTATAGAAAGGTAGCATGTTGTAGAGACCTGTAATTTGCTAGCAGTGCATGTCTTTTATTCTTTGTGTGGCCATGACTTGAGTCCTCACCTCCAAGGTTCATCCCGGCCTGTAGACACTTCCGTACTCGACACGCAGGGCAGTTTTTCCGGCGGATCTTGTCGATGATACAGTCGTTCCTCCCAGCGCACAGGTAGTTATGCTGACCTATAGAAGACAAGACACAACTGTCAGTGGCTCGCTCCACCGCTGAGTCTGGACGTGCACCTGACAGGAAATCTGCAGGGAGCTCTCATACACGCACTATAGGACACGACAGGGATGGTTTATATTTGAGATATGTTTGAGAGTTACTAACCCAATGACATACAGTAACTCGCCAATGTGAAATCCCTATCACAGTTTATGGTTTTTAATTATGTATCATCTGTTTGTTTATTTTGACATAAACATAAAAGTTAAAATTTCCAATTCTGACATGGTCAAATGTGCAGTACTGTTCAACAGGGAACTAGTATATATTCAAGATTTTCCACTTCCAAATTTGTGCGACTATAATTACACACTTTATTGTCAGTCATAGTCATCCTTGTTGTCCACTGTAATCACATGGCAGTATTGCCGTGAGTAGGCGGTGTTTTATTTGCCGACAACAGAAATCAATACCTGTTAACAACAGGACAAATGCAAGGCATTCTGGGTTGTGAGTAAGTTTCTAATACAAACAAAACAAACAAAACTAGGGCTGCTCGATTATAAAAAAAAATAATAATCACGATTATTTTTTGTAATAATTGAAATCATGATTATTGAAATGATTATTTGTTTGAGGGTTAAAAAAAAAAAAAAAAAGCTAAATATATTGCTTGGACAACTATAAAAGTATATCAAGTATATTTGGGAAGGGTCTCTGAGCCCTCACACCTGCCCCCTACACTCACACCTACACGCTTAAGCAAGTCGCGGATGATGACATCATCGTGGTTTGTTGTCATGTCGGGCCATATGTCGGACCCATGAAATGCAGAGGAATATATAATGGTATAAATAATGTGAGTTTGAGAGACTCTTCTCTGTTGAGTTTTGAACTAATCTCCACAAGGAACAGCCAGGACAAAAGATACAAGATGCTCCATAACCTGTTGCTGCTGTCCTCCTTCAGTAAAAGGTAAACAGGTATCACCAGTGACTCATATACTGCAGATTATTTGCATCTTTACCGTAACAAACAGCAGTGCTTATGCCGCACTGTGTCACACAAACTATCTTCCTTGCTTGGGCACGGTCGGGATGGACAAGTGTGAGTGCATCCTTCATAATTATTTTGTCTCCATTACGTTATTTTTGTAATCGTGCAGTGTAGTAATCATAATCATAATCGAATTTCGATTAATTGCACAGCCCTACTTAAAACCAATTATTACATTTTCAATCACAGTGGTTTGTTGTTTTAACCCTTGGAGCGCTAAAAGTCCATTCTCTTTGCAAACTATTTCAATGGGAGCTGTTTCAGATTGATATTACTGTGCTAATGTTTTTCACAATGTAATAATGTATCACTCTTGCTCTTACCAGGCCAGAAGCTTCAGCAGCCAGACTACAAGCTTTTCTGGTGGTCGGTGTTGTCTCTGTGAGTTCTGAGCCATCAATCTAGACCTTTTTTTGATGATTTTTGTAGAAACACAGCGTATTCTATGTCATATCGTTTGAAAGGTGAGACTCTAAGCTCTCAGTGGGTGAAAACCGTTTATTTCTACATACCTCGGTTCCTGAGAAATCCCAAGCTAAACAGAGGCTGGTTTTCATCAAAATCACAACTTACATTTCCAGGTCAAAGGACTTGTGTAAGGTAAATATATAGTTTTACTGTTCTCAAAACCACCAAGGGGGGTAGCGAGATAGCTACAAAACAACCACATTTCTACTGCTGTAGAATGAAAACAAGAGGAAATTCAATTACATGTCAATACCATAAAAGTTTCTGATCATCATTTATTTCAGTTCTGTTCATCAGAAAGCTCCCAAAATCACACATAAGGTGTGTTAAAAGTGTCTAGTTTCATAGTTAAAAATGTGCACTCAATGTGTTAAAACCAAGAACAGTGTTTAACACTGAATTAACAGGGTTATTTGGGAACAGTTGACATAACATTTTCAATAAATCCAACTTTTATTTCTCAGAGTGAGGACGTGACCGAGCGGCGGATTAACCAATCAGAGAAGCACATCATCCATCCAACATGGCGGCTTACACTGTGCGAAAATGTGACATTGAAGAAGAAATTTCACACTGAAAATTGATCATTTCCAAATCAACAGACAAACTACTCAAGTACGCATCATACTATACCCATTGGAGCGCTCCCATTCTCCTGCCTTCTGAACTACGTATTTTAATTGCAGGTGAGAAACAATCAGGTTTTTCCTTCTGCAAACTTTGTCAAAACAATGCTTAAGTAAAAAAGTAAATTGGAAAAATTCTAACTAAAACTGAACTTTTGCACATTTTAATTTCCCATGTGTTTTTGCTTTGGGCCCTTAGCAAGAAAAAAAAGTATACATCTCAGGCAGAAAGGAGACCTCAGTGATTATTTTTAGTGAGTAATTAGTGAGCAAAACATAATATCGCACTCCATTGTGTAGGGAGCTGTATATGTTTCATTTTCTGTCTGTATGCATGTTACAGAGAGAATACATTTATATGGAACATCCACTGCAGACAAATTCTCCAATTATCTTTTTACAAATATAATCAGTGGCCGTACGTCTGTCCTGGGGCCCACCTGTTGTCTGCAAATGAGTGGATGTACATGTTGTAATGACTCCCAATTACCACTATATTCTATATCAGGATGGATTCTTGCTCCACTCGTCGTATACTGAGAAATACACATAATTAAAGTGTCTGATTCAATGTCTGTCTCTCCATAATGTAGGTCAGCCGGCGGAACTGGGAAAAACATCATCTGATATCCACATTTTAATGATTTAATGGCAGTGTTTGTAAGAATTCTCAGTTGTCCAGGGATTGAGGCTGTTGCGACTCTCAAGAGGCTTCTTCAGCTTTGGTGGGCACCCTGAAAAGCCCAACTTGAACCTGACTATTGTTCTGAGCAGGGGTGAAACTCGGGGTGGTTTGGTCAAGGTCAATTTAAAGTAAAGGTGCCACCTAACAACCCATGAAGTTGTTTTCCACAATGCACCGTTAAATAAGACATGCAATTCTTCAAGTGCACAAAAACATGTGCCACCTTCTGGGTTAGAAATTGCACATGTACAAATTTGTAAAATACAGGAAGGTAATTAGAAAAGCAGAAAATGCTACTTGACAAATTGAGCAACTGCTGAAGTAGATCAAGTAGATAAAATGGGAAAATCATTATGGTGTATCTCAATGTACGATCATTTCAGTGTAAAAGGAATCGGAAAATTAAAATCCGAAACGGAATACGAAGTGATGGTGGGGAATATGTAGAAACTACACCGGGCTCCAGCACAACATCTACACTCGCAAATAAGAGACTGGTAACATTTCAGCGCTAGACTTTCATCAGACGAATAGCGTCTTAAACAGGGTGTGGCTAGCACCCAAGGGTGAAAATCATACATCGAGCGAAGATGCCGTATTAACAACTTATCGTACAACAATATATTAGCACTGCATAAACAGAAGTGCTTATCGCATGTGCTAATGCATACGTTTGTGTGTTTTATAGACACTAGAGGACGTGATGCTAACATGGCCCACAGCTAAACTCTATAAAATGTACAAATATGCCCTGTCTTTCATTTTATGATATTCATGTCTTCATTGTCACTTGACATTAGCAAACGGTAGCAAGTGTTGATTAGAATGTAGAAGAAACAGACATAGGCAGATTGTGAAGTTCATTTGAGACAAAAGTCAAGTTTGTGTCGCCAGTATGTACAGTATAGTACAATACACATCATTTCAAGTAGTAGTTCAAGTATTGCAAATGTTAATGAATAAGGGTTAGATTATGCCCTTAAAGTAGAAATTATAGTCGAAGCAGTGCACTAACAATCATTTTAAGGCAAGGCAAATTTATTCGTGGAGCACAATTCATACAAAAGGCAATTCAAAGTGCTTCAAAGCTACATACATTTAGGTAAATAAAACCAATCAATAAAACCCAGTCACAATCATAATTATTTACATTAAAAGTGAAGAGTGCAGATAAAATACTTTCAGTTGCCATGTGCACAGCTAGAAATAACTGGATTTAAACATTGCCAGAGTCGAGGCCTGTCTCACATCTTCTGTCAGACTGGTGCAGGTTTTAGCTGCATCAAACTGAAACTCAGCTTCACCATGTTTAGTCCTGACTCTGGGAACCAGCAGCTGACTTGATGCTTTTGCAGAAGGAAAATATTGAAAGGAAAGTTATCTAGGAAAGGCTCGATACCGTAAAAATGACACCATCACACCTGAAGGAGTGAAGTGCTAATATTGGCCACTAGTGTTTTCATTTTAGTTTGAAAACTACTCATATACCACTGATAAAACATAATGCATGAACGATCAGATCACTGTATGTTGGAAGTTGTCTGTTTCAGTGTTTCCCAACCAGGGGTACGGGGACCCTGGGGGGTACGCAAGTGTTTAGAAGGGGGTACTTGGAGTAATTTACACAAAAGAAGATAGTATTTTTGATTATTATGTTCAAAGAAAAGCCATTTAACACATTTAACTGTAAAGTGTGAGAGTTTGAGAATATTAAGTAGCCTTTTGACTGATAAATGGGAGTGTTAGTCATTCACTTTCTAATTAATCATCAAAAGCATCGAGGCAGAGGGTACTTAGAGTATAAATAAAAGGCCCAAGGGGGGAAAAAAGGTTGTGAACCACTGGTCTATTTGTAACAAGGACCAGGACCACTCACCCACTGCAAATTATCTGCAGGTTCTATGAATAATGAACAACTAATAAGTCATCTGCAAACATACTTTCGTATTGGTATCGGAAGCGAAAAAGCTGGATCGGTGCATCTGTAGTCCTGACCCTCCAGTTGAGAACCACTATACTGTCCACCTCTAGCAGCATGTCGGATTTTTTTTCCCTTTTCCTGCACATTTCCATATATAGGCCAGCAATCTAAACCGTGCCAAATCATTATCTGAGAATCCCAATCTCCAATCAACACTAGGTAGAGCGTACACATATGACTAATGGTGTGGCTTACAGTACGTAGCTGGAATGGCTCGTGACAGTGAAGCTAACCGGCCGAGAATCCCCCCTGCCCTTCCTGCCGTAGCCCTCAGCTAAACCCAATGATCTCCCGTTTCAGAGCGCTTCCTTCCGCTCCGCTGGCTCTTCACTGTACAGCTCTCTCCTCTTCCTCCACCTCCTCCTCCTCCTCCACACCGACATCTCCATCCATCCCTCGCTTTTTTTTTTTCCTTTTTTTTTTCTTTCCCCCTCGCTTCCACACGTCCGCCAGCCCTCTCAGCGCCATACGCCCACGCAGCGCCGGGCTCTACTCGCACATATACAGCGTAGTCATTCACCGACGTATACGCAGCCAGCCAAACTATGCTCCGCTTCACAATTCTGAGTGAAAAAAAAAAAAAATAGAAGAAGCAACGGGAGGAAATAGAAAAAATGTGGCTGTGCATTAAGAGGTATATCCAAATTGTTGTTTGGGAGATATGCAAATTTACAATATTGAGTATGTCAAGTCAAGAAATTAAGAAAAGGATGAAAAAACTGCTGCTGAAAAATACAAATTAACCTATTAAACACTAAGCCCAAGAGGTTAAATATACTTATAATCTCTCAAAAATGGTAAATAATGTTTTTTTTTCTACTACACTTTTGCAGTTTATTCAAGACAATTATCTTTTTGATAGCACAGCGATCTAAAGTAATACATTTACCAGCACAATTTTACACATTTTTGATGGTTTGCAAAGATATCATATAACAAATGCTTTGAGCTATTCAAATTTGGACACATGGGAACGTTATATACATAATTGTAAGTAATAAGTCAATATACAATTATGACTTGCCAAGTACACAAATCTGCCAGTATTTTTACACCTAAAGGCTTCGTGACGGTTTGTTTTTGACAAACAGTGATGTGAAGTTTATTTTGTTCCTATTGAATGAATATGCAGTGGCTTGTGGCGGTTTACGATAAGGCCTAAATATATGAATGCAGCTCTCTGTACAGGGCGGTTTAGGATAAGGCCTAAATATATGAATGCAGCTCTCTGTACAGGGCGGTTTACGATAAGGCCTAAATATATGAATGCAGCTCTCTGTACAGGGTGGTTTATGATAAGGCCTAAATATATGAATGCAGCTCTCTGTACAGGGCGGTTTAGGATAAGGCCTAAATATATGAATGCAGCTCTCTGTACAGGGCGGTTTACGATAAGGCCTAAATATATGAATGCAGCTCTCTGTACAGGGCGGTTTACGATAAGGCCTAAATATATGAATGCAGCTCTCTGTACAGGGCGGTTTATGATAAGGCCTAAATATA
>OMNZ01096240.1:3998-34178 GCA_900303255.1 Lesueurigobius sanzi
AAAATACTAAAAAGCTTTTGTGTATCCGTTAGTGGGGTAAAAAATTGAATAGTTTGGATCAAGAACTCGAAAGACAGAGACAGAGTTGTATGAAGAGGTGGGATTACACAAACTTTTACTTCTTCCCACTCCTATTTGGATATGCACTTAATGGATGTACAATTATGTTTTTCATGGTCTGAAGGAATTCCTTTATTCATACAGTGATTTGTAGATGGGAAATTGTACACATTCTACATTTCTGACTTACAGACTATCACTTAAATGTCTTTGAGTGTGTGTTTCAATTCAATATCAGACTGACCACTCCTCCTCTGTCGCCCTCCATGAACTGAACGATGCGAGCCGAGTTCTTGTCCCACAGATAGATGTGTCCGCAGTCGCTGCCGCTGACCACAAACTCGCTGCACGGCCCGTAGAAGTTCACCCCCTTCACTGCGGGGGCAAAGGCGGCTTTAAAACTCGTCACTCTTTTTAGAAATGAATGTTGACCGTTAGCAAAGCGAGACCTGTTGCGTTATTGCGATGTCCCTTGTACCGTCTGAGGTAGTCCGCGCCGTCGCTGTGGTTTGAGTCAAATAAATAAATGTCCTCGTCATTGTAGCTGGCCAGGAGCTCTGTGGTCAGAAAAGAAATATTTACAAAGTTTGGAAACACTTTTTATGAACTGGATTTTCTTTATTTTCAACGCATTACATTGTTTGGTTCTCATTTTTGGTTATTCATTTTCTCAATGAGCTTCATAAGGCAGTGACCTGAAATGGTTTTCAACAGTCTGTTAAGTGAAGACTATTACTGGTGACTACGCCATGAAGCTCATTGAGAAAATGTCCAAAGTGTGAAAAGCAGTAATCAAAAGGACTTCCGGAAGAGACCTCCTGCTCCACTCTACATCAACGGAGACCCAGTTGAGATGGTCACCTGTTTTAAATACCTGGCTGCAGAATGATCTCAGCTGGACAAACAACCATTTTATTAAAAAAGGTGCACCAACGCTTGTATTCTCTAAAACGCCTCGAAAAAGCAGGTCTGAGCCTCACTGTGCTGACTGCTTTTTATAGATGTGCAGTTGAAAGCATCCTGATGTCCAACATAACTGTGTGGTCCAGCAGCTGCACAGTGACAGAAGAAAGCACTGCAGCAGGTCATGAGGGCTGCTGAGCGACCTGGCTGAAGCCAGATTGATATGCATAGCACTCTAAATTGTGTTCTACACGTTATCAATATGGGATGGCTCCCCATCAAACAGTCCGTGAAAACGTGGGACATTCCGTACAATACTTTGAGCTGATTGGGTGAAGCCCCAGCTAGTACCCGCCGCCTTCCACAATGTGCTTGTAGGCAATCATAGCAGCAAGTCATGCAACAATGGCGGCAAGTGGGATGTGTTGGAAAAAATAAAAAGGTGGGATGTGTTGAACGTGGCAACAACAAAGTCCTCCAACGGAGCCATGTTTGTTTTGCAGAGGCAGCGCGCTACTCACCATCGCCATTCATATATCCCGCCCCCAGCCACACAGCAGGCACGTCATTGGGCCGAACCACGGCTAGTTACGAAACAGTAGGAGTCTTTCAAGATTTGTTGTGACACTGAAAATTCAGATCTTGCGACAATTCATCTTGCAGCGCAAGGTTAGCTTAGTGGGTCTGTGGCTGCAGTCTTCCCTCCATTGAGGAACTTTACATCAGGAAGTGCAGGAAAAAAGCCCAAAGCATTATGCATTAGGCTCTCCTCATCTGTCCCTTCAGGCAGGAGGCTGCGACACATTCAGGCTCAGACGACCGGACTCAAACAGCTTCTACCATGAGGCTCTTAGGCAAATGAGCTGTCACCCTGCACTATAAACTGGCACTTCACTTTGAACTGGCACCTTACAATTTTAGGAATATATGAACAATATTTAATGTACTGGGGGAGGGTGTATTTTTATTCTCTTTAGTAATGTTTAATCTCAATTCAATCGGAGTACAGTGTATTTTTCAATACTGAAATGACATTACATTTTTGAATCTTGAAAAAGCGGATATTTTGAAAAATCAATTTTTTTGTTTAAAACATAATTCCATGTCAAATAGTCTTGATATACATTTTTTTTTTTGCAGAGAATCAAGTTGGTACCTGTGCCGTCGTGACTGTACACGAGGCATGTGATGTTGGTTTTGGACTCGCTGGACACCAGATGTGAGGGGCAGAACTTTTTCAGCACGCCATTATTGTCATTTTCGTTTATCTTCCTCTGGTCATAGATCCTAAAAAGGTAAGATATAAAACAGTTTGAGACGTCTAACTGAAAAACAAGTCATTTCTTTGAGCAGGTCTGTGTCCATACCTGACGTACTGGTCTCTCCCCCCGACAGCGAAGTGATGCGTCTTCGCCGGGTTGACGTATATTGTGTAGAGTCCTACTTTTTTGTCTCCCTCCTTCACAACTGCTAGTTTACTGCAGAGAGGGCAAAAACATTGTTACATAAGTTACCTTGCACAATGAGCCTTTGTTGCTTAATACAATTGCCCAAATTAATTTTTAACACAGTTTCATAAGCTACCGCGAGAGTGAACATTCTTTTCATTTGTGGAGAACATACTTGTCATACTATGATACTGTATCTTTTATCAAAACTCAAAAAAAGGAAAAGAAAGAAATGTTAGAGGTTGTTCTTTAGAAGATTCAGTGGAACTGTCGTGTAGAACAGTGGTTCTCTAACTGGGGGTTGGGACCCTCCAGGGCAGTGGTTCTCAACTGGTTTGGTGTCGGCATCCACCATCTACTGTATCTACAATGCCACTGGAATTTTGGAGGTCCTGGTCTGAAAAGTTTGGAAACCCCTGATGTATAAAAGACTACAACTAAGAACTACTACACAAAAATGATTAGAGTCTGATAAACAGGCAAACTGGACATTTCTTGTTATACACAGCCAGCGTTTAGCCATTAACCAAATCACTTCAAGTTTGTGAATGAGTTCCCACAAGTTCACAAAGTGGGCACCGACACAGAACAGTAATTAAGAACAACCAAAGATGCCGTATTTTTAATGATGAATGAATTAGTTCACTTAAACACTGTGTAGCGTTATTGATTTGTTTGTAGATTTGTTCATTCAGAGCTTAAGCAGAAGTCGAGTTGCCCGATGAGAAGCACTCACTTGGCGGGACGGTCTAGACGCAGGTCAATACCGAACACGACCGCATCTTCTCCCGCCGACAGGAAAGAGCAGGGCGAGTCTGGCTCAAGGGCCAACTGAAAATGTCAACGTACAAAAGCAAAAACCAATGAAACTCAAGGATAAAACATAATCCGACAAGATCTTTTTAGTGCATTCACAGTGCCCTGGAAAAAACTAACGCTGTAAGGACGTTTGGGCTGTAATTTTGTCGACATTCGGGCCCTCAAGACCCAAAACATCATGCGGTTTCTTTGCAGTGATTCATCCTTCTGACAATACTTAGAGACAAGACACAAACAAGTCCATTTCCAGTTTAAAGATGCGTTGTGGAGATTTTTATGGGGAAAAAAGATATAAGTGCGTATTTGGCCTTTGAGTGACCCGGGGCTGCAGGCATGGTTAGCAAGGAGTAGGGCTGTCACTAACGATTATTTAGGTAATCGATTAATCGGCCGATTATTTTTACGATTAATCGATTAATCGGTTGGCGCAAAAAGGTGCATGGAAAGTGTAGTTGTTAAAAGCTTTTTGCACATGAAGCTAAAGTGACACCGTTTGAGGACGTCTTGATGGAGTAAAGTTAAAGCTAATGTTTGTAGGATGCTCTTTGTACAAGTTCCACATGTCATTCCTCATTTGGAAGCTAAGAACCTCTAAAATTCACTCTGGGATTGTAAAAGTGAGAGCGAGAGAGTCCTCTTTCTGCTCGGATTAGATTATGATCCAAGATTTGGAACAATCAGGAAAAATATTTGCAAAAAAAACTTCTAGAACCAATGCCTTCAGAGTCAACATAGTTTTTTTTCACAAAAAATACAAAATTTTGATGTAATTCTTACTCTGTCTGAGTCTGTATATCCCAGAAACGATTAATCGATTACTAAAATAGTTGACAACTATTTCAATAATCGATTAGTTGACGATTAATCGATTAGTTGTTTCAGCCCTAGCAAGGAGCGGATACCGGAAAAAATACATTATCAAATGTCCAATACTGAACTTTTACTAAGTTAATCTAAGTGAATGAAAAGCTCTCAACCCCTAGAATTCAGTCATTGAATTAGTTTTACACTAGTTTTACGCAATATAAACTTTTGTCCGCCGCGTAAAACATCCTGCAGTTGGCATCAGTGTGCTAATGTTACCTTCAAAAATACTGCCACAGAATCACGGACAAAACACATTTGTCATGCATTACTGATCACATCATTTTATGTTGCAAGTACGATGTCACTCACGATTATTTAGGTAATTCATTAATCGGCTGGTTATTTTTTACGATTGATCGATTGATTGGCCAAAGGTGCATGGAAAGTGTCATTTTTAAAAACTTTTTGCCACATGAAGCTAAAGTGGCTCAGTTTGAGGACGTCTTGATAGAGTAAACTTAAAGATAATGTCTGTAGGATGCTCTTTGCACAAGTTTCACGTGTCATTCCTCATTTGAAAGCTAAGAACCTCTAAAATTCAGTCTGGGATTGTGAAAGTGAGAGCGTGGCCACCTCTTTCTAAAGGTGGCCACACACTTTTGAGACTAAAGTTCTGTGCAAAGACAACACACACTTAAGGACAGACATGAGGACACACACACACACACACACACACACACACACACACACACACACACACACACACACACACACACACACACACGAGGAGTCCCACCACAGATCATGCCATGAGAGTTTTTTTTATTGAGCCACGCCTCCTAAGACTAAAAATCTGGCTAAAAATCCTCTAGTGTGTGGCCACCTTTAGATTATGGTCCAAGATTTATCTCTTATTTGGAACAATCAGAGCTAAAATATTTGCAAAAAAATAAATTCTATAACCAATGCCTTTACAGACAACAGTTTTTTTCCACAAAAAACACAACATTCTGATGTAATTCTTACTCCATCTGAGTCTGTATATCCCATAAACGATTAATCGATTAGTGCTTTCAGCTCTAGTAGCAAGTTCTCTATATTAATAGATCAAGGACCACACTTTCACTCACAGCAAAACGGTTTCTTTACATAAACACCAACTATGTCAAACCAAATTCTCCCGGTATCGGTAGATACTCAAACCCCAAGTATCGGTATCAGAAGCAAAACAGCTGGATCGTGCATCTCTAGCCTTTACCTTTCATCACAGCGGCCATTATGACGCTCCAGGAATTAGAAAAAAATGTTTCTGGTAGATTTTCTTTGCTGGTGGAACCGTCTCCAAATCTGTGAAAAAGTTTTATCCCAAGAATCATAGAGGCCACTGTGATGCAAAGTAAAGGCTCCATGTTAACCACCCATACAGCTACTTTTAGTGGGTCACTAAGCGGTGAAATACGCACTAATATCAAGGTTATTTTTCCACATAAAAAGTTCCACAATGCACCTTTATCTAAAACTCAAAATCAATGCCCTGATGTGAGAAATTCCAGTTTGGCATATTGTCTGTTCCTGTGACAGGTTTAGTAAAATAAAAGAAAAAAGAACACCAGAAATAAACAATTAATGTATCAACAACATATACTTAAAAATTCATATATACTCATTCAAAATGTAAATATAAGTACGGGCACCGCATGTTAACAATACAATATGAATACAAACAGGGAGGTCCTAACCTTGTGTGCAGCGCCCTTGTGCTGTGCTACTCGTTTGGTGTTTTTGCAGCGCTGCGTTGCTGACAGCTCGGCCACTCGGATCTGCCCGTCCCGAGCGCACATGGCCAGGGTCGAGTCTCCGCTGTGGGGCAGGAACTTCGCCTAGAGACAGAAAGGATCATGGCAGAAAGTCAATGTCGCTATTTGATAGGTTGTAATGTGTTGTTAATTAGGTAACCTGATAGGTCTCTGTATGTATAAAACCTGCCAGCCTGCAGTTTGCACAGGGCCGTTCCAACAGCCCAACCAAGCTCCAGTATCCCTTACATTAAGACAGATGTACAAGAAATCTAAAATACAAATTATAATAAGCCTTTTCGAATTACCCTTGTTTCCAAATTCACGCAATCTGAAATATGTAAAGCAGAAAGTGGGATAAAGTGTGTACATGCAGCCACATTTCACACCTCTCAGTGTGATGTGGTTCAACCTGCTCCAACACGGCGCCTATGGAACTGCATGTCTTCTTTAAGGTAATTCACCACACAGCTACACCATGGTGATAAAACAAACACTGGCACCAGCTTGTTTTACATAATAAACTCAAGGCTAAAGCAGCTTTGCATTACTACTAACTATCTGAGCGGCAGTGAACCTTGGACGTGCCAGGTCTCGGTACGAGTAGTGGGGCGATCGTTCCTTTGCTGTCGCCGTGGCTGAAGTGTTGAACCTGAACGTGTTATCTCTGACCTGTCCATTTTTATGTCTAGGTTTAAAGACTCATCTGTTCAGACTGGCTTTTAACACCAAGGACTAGATCTATAATTATTTTTTGGGTCGTAGTAATTTCTACGTTTTAATTGTTTTATCTTTCTATGAACACTTTGGTCTAATTCTGTTTTTATTTTTGGGGTTGGACTAGGGTCGCACCATAGGAGCTGCTTGTAGCTGGGCCAGAAATCTGGCCTCCAATCACAACGCGCTGTCTGTGTTGCGAAATTTTCTTTTGTTTTTTTTAACGGTTCAGCCGGGCTTAGCAGGATGACGACACGACTGCACGACGGTGGAGATACCGACAGAAACAGTTTGAACGACAACTGCTGGCTCCACCCACAACCTTCAGCTTCCCCAATGGTGCGACCCCAGACTATACAATTCATGCTATAGTCTGGCTTGCCAGGCTAGGGACGGAAGGTACGATGGTGGGATGTGGGGCAGAGTTCAGTATGGAGATGCAGAGGAATGTATGTTCTTACAATAAAAGGTTTAAAAAAAGATTTATGACATGATAGTACCAATACTGATTCTACAGAATCAAAACAAGGACAACTCGGTTGTTTAACAGCTTCCTTCCTTCAGCTGTTACGACTGATTAAATTTTATTTTACATATAAGACATTAGATATTAGATATATATTAGATATATCTATCTACTGTATCTATCTATTCAATACGGGAGGACGACGGGAAAGAGGGGTAAATAGAGTTGTTTCCCGGCCAAAACGACAAGACTTGACAGCTATGGCTTCAGGATCTTTTTAAAATGTGCAGTGAACCTGAGTCTTGATTTTAAAATATCCAAAATCATGCAGTCATCTTGATTTAAATGCTTCAAAAACCAAAGACAAGGTTGTTGATTTTAGACACTCAACGTCATCCTCGCTGGGCGGGAGGGTCATTCATGGCGAAGGAGTGGAAGTGGTACTTGCCATGGTACTTGGATTGATGACAAGTTGAGGTTTAACATGAATACAGACTCCATTGTTAAACGTGGTCAGTACAGAATCTATCTTTTAAGGAAACTGAACTCTTTTAATGTAAATAAAGATTCTTGGAAACTTTTATTGCACTTTTATAGAGAGCCTTTTAACTTTTTCATTTGTTTGCCGCGTGCCCGACTGCTCTTGCCTCACAGCAAGAAGGTCCCGGGTTCGATTCCCGGCCCGTGCGGCCTTTCTGTGTGGAGTTTGCATGTTTCTCCCCGTGTCTGGATGGGTTTCCTCCGGGTCCTCCGGTTTCCCCCATCAACCCAAAACATGCACATTAGGTTAAATCCTCCAGCAGGTGATTCTGACCATGAGGCTGGCTACACATCTGGAGATGGGTCCCCAGGTGCTGCACTGCGGTCGCCCACTGCTCCTGACGGATTGCCCCAGCAGCATCGAAGGATGGGTCAAATGCAGAGGACAAATAAAGTTCACCTTAACCTTGCAACTTCAACAGTTTGTCTGTAAAAGAGAAAAAGAAACTGCACTCTTCCCTCTCTTTTCTTATCTACTTTTCTCTTTTCTTTTTAAGGACTGCAGATGGAAATGAGCTATTAAGCTATAATCTGGTACAAGCATCTTTGCCTATTGGCATTATGTATCTGTACATGGTCCTTTTAAATAAACAAATAAACAAAATGAAAGCATTGCCAAATCTTGCTCTAAAATCATTGGAACTAAATATATCCTGGGTCAGCTGCTTCATGCTCTGTACTCAAGAGTTCTTGCTGATTCCTTGTGGACGTTGTTTTTACATTCCTTCTCGGAAAACGAATAGTTTCTTCAACTCTTTTGTTCCCTCTGCCACTAAACTATTAAACTCTGAAGGGAGTGTATTCCTTAAGTGATACATGTTTTATCTTACTATTGTTGTGATACAATGTTGTTGTTGGTCTTTGAGCCTTTACATGTCAACTGTTGGGACTGACACACAGGGAATGTTTGGTGTGGTTTTGTGGTTGTGAATGTTCCAAGGTTTGCTGCATATGACTTGCCCAATAGGATCAATACAGTTTTCTGAATCTGAATCACATATCAGGGATTAAACCAGAACGAGGCTAAATCAACTCTCACACACCTGAAAGACATTGCTCTTGTGGCCGCTGTCGAACTCCAGCTCGGCCCGTTTGACCGCCCAGTCCCATATGATCACCCTGAGGTCGTCGCTGCCCGAGGCCAGCCGCGTGCCCGACGGGTTGAAGTGCAGCGTGTTGACACATCCCGCGTGCCTCTCCAGTCGGCCCTGGAGCTCCAGCCGCTGCACCAGGCCCCGCGCCCCGCACACGCGCCTCACGAACTGGTGCGCGTCCCGGCCGATCTCCCGGGAGCGGATGGAGGGCACCGCTCGCCAGATGGGCCCGCGCATGTCTCTGAGCTCCGCCCCCAGCCACGCCTCCATGGCCTCGTCGTCGTCGTCCTCCTCATCATCCTGAAGGTAAACAGTAGATTAAAGGTGATGACAAAACTCATGGGACTTACTTAAAGTTTATTTTGGTGCATATTAGGCATTTTAGTGGCCCAATCAACTGTTTTATGGTTTCTTGTAGGTTTCTGGTACGAAACCCTGAAAACAATTAATCATAGAGTGTAATAGAGGCCACTGGGTCACTAAAAGGTCAAATATGCACCAATATCAAGTTCACTTTTAAGTTACTGTCTGTTTAAGTCTCCTTGTTGTATGCATGTTAGTCCTACCTTAGTTGAGCAGCTAATTATATGTTGTTGCGTTAAGTTGTTAAGCAATTACAATAAAAAGGCTCAAGGAACAAATTCTAGAAACATCGGAAATGAATAATGAAATTGGAGAAACTAAGCAGCAACTGCAAAACTGGTTCTACCAACATCGCAGAGACAGATCTAGCTGCAGTTCATCTCCATCTTAGAGCCACTACCTGCTCCTTTGAGACAATGTGGTTGAAATTTAAGACATTTTACAAACAAGATGGTTTGAGGGAGGGTTTAAAGTATCCGTTTTTGTTAAGTGAAGTATTATTATAGTCCTTATTTCTATTTATTTGGATGATTCCTTTGGCTGATTATGCCATTGTTGACGCACCCAAGCCAAGCAAACTGTGGCAGGGCTGGGCAATGATGCTGAGGTGTCCTACTCAGAGACACAAGAACAGTATGCAAGTAAAATCTCCCAAAATGTTGAAATTGAGTTATTCACACATTCTTGTTTCTGGACCCATTCTGAACACTGTATTATTTTATGGTAGATTTTGGTATTACCCATTTCCATTTTGTTCTATGAGTGGTCAAAACTTTAAACCTAAACAACTCAGAATGCAAATAGAACCTTATAATTCTAGATTAGAAAAACAAGTTTAGAAATCTCTATTGTAAATACTAATACAGATCTCTCAGTAATATTACAAGCCTTTTTGTTTTTGTTAATCATTGATTATTAAATATAAACATTTACATCTTTCTGTTCTTCATCTTCGTCCTCCTCATCGTCGTCGTCAGAGCTGGACGAGTGGTTAGTGCCCCCTCCTGGCCTGTTCCTCTTTCGCGCAGCTCTTTTAGCAGTGTCTTTGGCCCTGGTCCGCTCCCGCCTGCCCCCTTCGCTCTCTCTCTCCCCGTCCTCAGTTAAAGAGTAGAGCCCGCTGCCGTCCATGCTGTCTGTGTCCTCTTCCTCGTTCTCTGCGTCTTCGTTGTTGTTGCCGTCTTCTCCTGCCTCCGCGTCGGGCATCGGCTTGTCCCCCGAGCCCTCTCCGGTTTCTTTTGGAGCTGCACAAACAGGAAACCAGCAAAACCATTATCTCACCAGAAGTGCAGTAGATACCAGAGGCTGCAAACAGGCTGCAAGGAATCATCACATGTAACATTCGAGCCATGTTTTAAGAAATCTCCAAGACAATTTATGAGGACCAAGTAATGCTAACAATACATGACATGTTATGAATGGTTTGATTTGAATGTGGTGTTTTGTGTCCGTTTCCTCATTTGTGGCAAGCCTTGAATTTGAGAGTAATAGCTCTCCTTGAAGAAGACATTGAAGGTTATATTCTGAGTAGGTTTTGTGTGCAATGTTGTTTGCGTAAGTTGATTTGACTTGACAGGTACTGTGCATGTTCTCATTCATTCCTTGTCATCACATAGTGGATTAAAAGGCTGTTGCATGTCACTCAAAAGCCCTGAAAGTACTTCCTCCTGAATAGTTGCACAACAAGGCAGTGAAATTGTAGAGCCATAATGCCTACACAATATATGGTTTAGGTCCTATTAATGATCACAGCTTCATTTTAACAAAAAAACATATTTTTTCAGACATAAATTGCGATTGCGATTCAGTTTGCGATCATATTTTTACGTTGTATATTTTTCGTGCAATTCAGTATTAAGTGATGATGCCAATTATGGAAAAAATATGCTAAGATTAACTAATCATGCATTCTTTTCATTGCGGTGACCAACATTATTGTTTATTGTCACTGTACTAGTATCGTCAGCAAAATATACTTCTAAAACTACTATTATACATTGCAGTAGTACTCATTTATTATATTTCAGGAAGCAAAAAAACCTCAGCCTTTGGGGATAGGTTATTGCAGTTTTTAAAATTGAGATGTCAATTCGATATCGATTAACCTTGCAGCCCTAGCCCATGTTATATTTACAGGTCAATAATAATAACAAGTATTTTAATAATATGTTACCCATTAGGTATTTTTTAGCTTATAAAAAGTAGCTGGGGTATTTTCTTTTAGTTTTTAATTTTTAAATTTTCTCTCGTATTATAATATTTTTGTTATAAAATGGGACTCAGCATTTCCCACAGAACTCTGTTTAGACTTTAGAGCATAGGGGCCCTAGTGATCCTAATTGCCAATTTCTGAATTAGCTTGGTTGCCATGGTTTCCAGTTGCATTCAGCAGTTAGAACACGAGACGGTAGGACAAATTCCTGCTGCACTGGCTTAGTTTTGCATTAAAGCGCTGCTAATAATGTGAACGGCAGTAAAGAAAAGTAATATACAGCACAAAAACTGACCTCACATTAGAGCTTTGATGGTGAGGTAAGTTTTTGTGCCCTTTCCTTTTTCTACCGATCACATTATTTGCAGTGCTTTGATGCAAGACTTTGTCCTACTGGCCGGTGTTCTAACTGCCGAATGCAACTGGAAACCAAGCTAATTCAGAAATTGGCAACTCAAAAGTTATTATCTTACTTAGTGGGGGCCACCATACTCTCATATATTAGTCTGGGCACAAATACCTCAAAATGGTTGAAAAACATTTTGGAATTTCATCGTTTATAGTGAGCCATAGATATGGTTCATCGTAGGCAAAAATTCTTCAGTCTTCATCTGTACTCTGTAGTTGAAGTGTAGGACGTTTCGATCTTACTCCAAAGATCGTCATCGGCTAGAGAGGAGGGGCCTAGAGGCTGACTCCTCCTGCTGGTTCACTGGCTTTATAAACCCACAGCGTGCTCCAGGCCTTCAGTAGCTGATGACGATCTTTGGAGTAAGATCGAAACGTCCTACACTTCAACTACAGAGTACAGATGAAGACTGAAGATGGACAACTCCTGTACGACTGAGAACCTTCACAAACATAGATATGTTTGTGTGGTGTAATGCATTCATATCCCCTCTGTGTTCGTATATTGGGTGGATATTTAACTAGTCTGTCCTCCAGTACTGTCTAAATGCCACATTATCATTATGTAATCATCAAGTGTGATTACCGTCTGCATTAGAAGACTGTGCCGCTTCTCCCTCTTTGCTTCCAGAGGCATCTCCATCTTTGGGCTGATCCTCGTCTGGCTCTTTATCTTCTGTGCCACCTAAGTCACCACAATACATACGGTTATTATGCCAAACGTGAACACAACTCCGCAGCACTGTTAGTATTAATAGTCGAGATATATTCTACCGAGTCTGATCCTCACCGTTAAGCGCTGTGGATTTGTCGTCAGCCTCAGCCATCCTCTATCCTGATTATGCCGCGCGGGACAACCTGTGACAATGACAAAAAAAAAAAAAAAAGACATAAAGTTATTAATATTGCTCTCCTCTGCCCCGCGCTGAAGTTGACGGGCGATCATGTTGCGAGTGTGCAGCCTGCCTGGCTTTTACGCGCAAATCGCATATGGTTGAACTGCAGTAGCCTATACTGGCCAGGCCGTACTTTAGTTACCTTTAAAATCCTTTCACTTTCACAACACGTCTACACACTCTACGTCCAGAAAAGATTGTGGATTGTGTGGCGATGCGTCTTTCTGATCGGTTCCCATTTTTGGCTACGGGGGCTTTAAATTTCCACACCGTCCCGTACGCAAAAAGACATCTGCAGCTTATGACATCGTCTTATACGAGCAGAAATTGTGTCTAGGCTAATGTTACATTAGCATTCAGCGCAACTAAAGTGCTGCCACTGTTGCTTCAGCAGCTAGTTGTCAAATCGAAGTGTGAAACTGGCAGTGCGTGCAGAAGCAGCTAAGTAGCATTAGCAGCTAGCAGTATCTCCGTTTCACCAGGCATTTCGCCCGAGTTGACATAGTTTATCAAAGATTTCTTGCAACAATTTGCTGATAATATGGTAAAATCCACAAGTGCATATATAGTAAACTGATTTAGTGTTGGGATGTCAAATAATGTTATGGTTTATAACAATGGCAATAGGTTTCTTAATGTACACAACTTACCACTTGACACATTGTTTACTGTGAAAAAAAATAAAAATCAAATATATCGAATTACTACTACACCAAATAGGCTACTAAAATAGTCTACTTTATTATTATTTTATTTATTTATAATAATTGTATTATTATTATTTACACGTATTTACAATATACATAATATGATTTTTCATTTCGATAGGATATACGACACAAAAATTATTATCGATTTTGCGAGATTTTTTACAAAACAATGAGTGACGTAGGGCTTTTAACCCCGCCCCCGAACGAAACGCCAACATTTTAGAGAGCCCCTTACCTCTGCGAAGCCAAGGCCTGGCCAAGCGCACTCCTGAGTTCAGTCCTAATCTTTACCGCAGATTTACTACTGTCCACGCACCGCTCATCCAAAACGGGCTAAGTGCCTCGAGTTTGAAGTCTCTGGTGGGAAAGACAGGACATGGGGGAGGCCTGCATAAAGCTAAAGAGCGGGGAAACGGAGTGTGAAGCGAGCTAACTGCGTCTGCACCAGGCTACAGGCTGCTGCTGCTGCTGCTGCTGTGTTTATGTTTTGACGGTGTTCAGACTTTTTTTTTGTCCGTGGACATTTCCGGTGTCGTGCTCGCTTTGTTTTTATTCTGCCGGAAATATGCTCTGTGTTCACCACCAACATAAAAAGCTATTTATTGTAAGAATTATATAACAATAAATTAAAGATTTCAAGAAAGGAATTCCTTTTTGGAATGAAATTTGTTTTGCCCCCCTGCTGAGATAGTAGTTTAGCAGCAGGGCAAAACAAATGTTTATATCAGAGTTTATTTATTTATGTATTGTTTATTTGGTTGGGACAGTGCATGTTAATGAACACACATGAGAACCATGCATGTAAACACACCACTCCAGATTGTAGCCTTGGGCTAATTTGCATCCGTTGTCCCACACTCATACACACAAACACACTCTCATTCATCCTGATCTATTGTACATGTTTTTAGTGGTAGGGGAAACCGGAGCACCCGGAGAAAACCTACGCAGATACGGGGAGAACAGGGGAGAACATGCAAACTCCACACAGAAAGGCCCCGTCCTGTGAGGTTATATTTTAATAACCTCACATTTGTGGAAATATCACCGTGAATCTATACTTGATAAAGCATTTTTTTTTTTTAAATCAGTTTCATGCTAGTTTTCTACCCCCCCTCTCCAAAGTCTGAAGTAATTACTAACTATACTAATACTACTTGATGATGAACAAGCTCAGTGTGTGGTCAAATAGAGACTAGCGTATCCCATTACTTTGTAAGAGAGGCTACAGCTCAGGTTTGGACATATGAATTATATGAAAAAAGTAAATTCAAACTACATGACGTTGCCTACAGAAATAGCACATAAATAATTAGTCAGTGTGCGATGATTCACTTTGCTGACCGGACACTGAGCTTGTTCATCATCTAAGAGCTATAGTTATACTTCTGACTTTGGAGAGGGGTGCAAGAAAACGAGCATGAAACTGACAAAACAATGCTTAATGTTTAAATTCAAGGTATTATTTCCACATGTGTGAGGTTACAATATAAACTCAGACATGTATTTTGCCCTGCTGCTCCAGGGCAAAAGAGAATTTCATTCTACCACTGGAAAAAAAAAATCATGCTGTATAAGAGGAACACAACAAGTCACGTAACCTTGTTGTGTTCCTCTTATACAGCAAAATGTCCCCATAAGAGCAGATAACTTGTTGCTAAAACCTGTTGCCGGTCCAAGCCGTACTGTGTCCAACAAGGATCAGAGGATCATTTGGCCCGGCTTGGTCCAACAGATTTACTGCTGAATTGACATTCAATGTAAAAATTGAATTAAATGTACCCATCTTTGAAATAGATAACACCATTGAAAAGAACACAAACATATGCCAAATGTATTATTATCATATTATCATATGTTATTATAACAAACTGAAATGAAACTCTTATGGTGCTTACTGGTTATGGGCCGAAACAGCTACCACATCAGGTCGTGAACCACATATTGCAAACAGGAAAATACTATTTTTCAATAAATTAATAATGAGTACTGTGGTAATTCATTACAATTGATTCACAATTTAAAATAGTATAGTAATTTGATCAGAATCCCTACTAGAATAGCCCATATACCATACACCACATTGCTAAAATGCAGTTTATTTCCTGATCTGTAGTTATGACAGTGCCCTCTCCTGGACAAATGTGAAATTCCTTTATTTTCCAAACGTTGCCTCGTGAATGCAGTGAGCATTTTGGTTATATCATTAAAAATGTATAACTCCTCACAGGAATGGGCTAGACTTACTTTTTTGACATACTCAGGAGTTTATGTTCTGCAAGCCCCCGGGCCAGATTAAAGCATCTTACCCACTGGTCTTGTGGGCCGGTCAATTAAATTAACAGTGTACTTTGAAAAAAGGTAAAAAAAAATAAAATAATAAATAAAAAAAAAAAAGAGAGAGAGAGAGAGAGAGAGAGAGAGAGAGAGAGAGAGAGAGATAGATAGGCTACACTTGACTTCTTTGGTTGCAATAACTTTCCAGATTAGTGTCTCTGATGATGTGGTATCCTGCAGTTTCCTTCCTGTGTTTATTTAGCGCTGGGCCATAATGAGGCTGATCCCAGTTACACAGTCATGCTCGCAGCTGTCTCACTTTAATGAGTCTTTGTCCTTTAGTTTGGGACTGTATTAGTCAGAAAGGTAATCCTTCACACCACCAATCCAGAATTATGAAAGTATTGATAGTGTTCTGGATTTTCCTTCTGTTTAATGTTTGGGTTTAACATCCATCCTACGCACAAATTAATGAGTGGAGTTTCCTGTTTATTTGTTGTTGTTTTTTTTTTTAATGCAAAACATAAACATCAGGGCATTAAGTGAGATCATTATGGCAGGGGTGGCACAAGGGGGACAATCTGACTATAAACTATAACATCTATGCTATGTCCTGTTTCATTTTATAATAAATAAAAATAACAAATTGGACAGTAAAAACTCTCAAAACATAATTTAACCTAAAGCAGCTGTTAGTTGCCCTGCAGTGCCTCTATATATATATTTAAAAAAAAATGATTTTGAAAATAAGCTTCCAGATATTGCTGTAAAGATACAAATTTAAGTGCAGTTCACAGTTATTGCTATTTTAATTTTGTAATATCTAAATGTAGGTGTACAACCATTAGACTTTGTCTTGGGGTCTAAGGGGGGCAATCTACTGGACCTGAGGGAATGAACTCAAACTTATTGAGCTAAACACATTGAAAAATATATGTTCCTTTCACCTTATTTACATTTTTTTGCACCCCGTATAGGAGGCATCAGTTATGGCCACTTCATTCACAATGATTTTGAACATGATAATGAAATATATTTTGACAGAAATGAAGTTGTGTCCTCCAATTTCAACACTAGGTTGAATTTTTGAATTTCAGAGTATTTCAAAGAGTGTCCTAAAGTGTTGATTTACTTGCTTCCTCTTTCATTCTTTGTATTTTAAAACAAACCTGGTAGCCTATAGTGCCTTTAACTTATAGCCTACTCACTGTGTATCTGGTAGGAAGGAAGGGGAAGTAACCGGTGGGCGCTCACTCTCCCTCTCTCCCTCTCAGCCTCATAAGCCTCCGAAAGCGAAGGGTGAATGGATGTCCCGCCGAAGATCGGACTCTCCGTGGACTATTCCCTGCGAGCATGCCCTAGACATCGCCTTTAGCGCCTTTTATCCAACTTTTCTCGTTCACTCCCGCGTTATTGTCGGCGCAATCATGGAGTACTGGAGGCAGTGCGCGATGTGGCTGATCAGCTGCAAGGTGCTGCCGCAGAACCACCGTGTGACGGCGGACACGGCGCATGTCTTTGACCTGGCGCAGACGCTCCGGGACGGGGTGCTCCTCTGCCAACTCCTCAACAACATCCGGCCGAGCTCCATCGACCTGAAGGACATCAATCTGCGCCCGCAAATGTCACAGGTAACACGTGGTGGAGTGAATAAAGTCATGATCAGAAGCACCTAAAGGCAGTGGTGAAAGTGACGTAACAAGAAGTAGGCTAAAAAGTACAAATTATAGGTACATTTTATGATGAATACTTTTTACTTTTACTAAACTACATTTCAGAGCATGTATCTCTACTTTCTACTTCACTACATTTTTAAAAATGGGTTAAAAGTAAAAGTATTTATTTTTTCAAGTGATACGTACGGGGAACTGGTTTAGCCCCAGTTTAGACTTGGTTTGGTGGTTTACTTTGTTTAGACCATGTTTAGATCTGGTTTAGTCCTGGTTTAGACCAAAGGATAAAAAAAAAATCCTGCACATTATTCTCTTAAGAAATACAGAAGAAGAAGTACATTTTACAGTGGATACTGATACTTTTACTTAAATAGACATTTTATGTGATTCTCTTACTTTTACTTAAGGAAATTCTTGGCCCTGTATCTGCAGTTTTACTTAAGTCAGAATATTGAGTACTTCTGCCTCCACAGCCTAAAGGCCGGACTGAGCCCAAAAACAGGCTAATTGAATGGGCTATCCTAATTGATCACGTGTTTAGCTCAATTAGCATTTAGCCTATAGGCTACTGTAATCACCTATAGCTAAAGTACCAGCTAGTCATTATCTTACGTCCTTTGTTATACTATTAATTATTATTATTTAGTTATTTGTCTAAAACACACATCTTTACATAGTACATCCAAAAATGAATAGCCTAATGAATGAATAAAGAAATAAATAGGCCACATAAATCAGAATATATAGTAGCCTATTTTTTTTTTTGCTTACAGTACATACTTGTGTTGTTAGGATTACTTCATAAAAGTACAGATTACTCTTTGTAAATGTAACCTTGTTACTTCTTTGATTACTTGATTTCAAATGATTACTAATTACTAGTTACTTTGGTATAAAAAGCCCAAGACTACAATCCGGAGTGGCCTGTTTACATGCATTCTCGTGCATGCAAAGTCCAACCAAATAAACAAAAACAAACTAACTTGATGAAGTAATTACAATCTATCGTAGGCCAAGATTCTTCAGTCTTCATCTGTACTCTGTAGTTGAAGTATCAGACATTTCGATCTTAGCCCAAAGATCGTCCTCAGCGAATAAAGACTTAAACATGTTCGCGGGTCTCTTAAGAGCAAACCAGAAGGACCAGTTGAGTACAGATGAAGACTGAAGAATCTTGGCCTACGATGGACAACTCCTGTACGATTGACAACCTACACAGACATAATTATAATCTAATTACCAGTTTTGCAATTGTAATCCCGTTACATTACTCCGTTACTGATGAAGTAATCTAATTACAGTGTAATCCATTATTCGGCAACACTGCTTATTAGTTATTACTTTGCCTATAGTTACTCCAGGAATATTTTGTCATGATACAGACGCTTTCATAACATTATATTTTGATACTTCCATTGACTTAAATCATGAAGTTTGCAATTGTCTGCAGTATCTTAATGCCCAGATTCAGAACCAAAGTCATGGAACACACTGCCAGCCCCTGTCTGGAACCGTGGCACGCACTTAACTTTTAAAAGCGCTCTGAAACATTGGTTGAAAAACACTCATGCACACACAGGTACAGTAGATTATCCCTTTTTTGGAGTGATGGGGGCATCTTTGAGGCTGGTTGTATATTGTCTGTGAAATGTTTGTATGTATTGTATCTCTTCTGTATATTGTCTAAAGCTGGACACACACTAGAGGATTTTTAGCCAGCTTTTTAGTCTTAGGAGGAGTGGCTCAATAAAAACTTTCTCTCATGGCATGATCTGTGGTGGAACTCCTCATGTGTGTGTATGTGTGTGTCCTCATGTCTGTTCTTTAGTGTGTGTGGTCTGTGCACAGATCTTTAGTCTCAAAAGTTTTTAAATCCTGTAGTGTGTGGCCACCTTAAGTTAATGTTTGTTGTTTCCTGCCTTAGGACAACGGATGAAAATTAGCTACTGTGCTAACTCCGGCATATTCTTCCTATCATCTTAATTCAAATAAATAAATAAATAAAACAGACTGTATCAGTGAAAGGAACTAATTCATGGAACGCACTTCGCAAAAAGCATCAAAACTACCACATTAAACAGATATGAGAGTTATACTTGTAAAGAAATCTAGATCTAAGTTGATTGTTTGTATTTTGAAGATGTGAAAACACTGAATATAAATAATGTAATGTATTTGTAAATAATGTAAATATGGACATTAATAGTCTTTTGGAACAGTTGTATTATATTTGTAAAGGCTGTAAAAAGAGACTAAACAGAGTGTAATAAGGGGCAGATAACAAGATTACTCTTCTTTCTGCTCCCTTTCATTCATTCAAGCTGCATTCATTTGACAGTTTTGTTGTTTATTGTTTTTACTTTTGAATTACATGAATAAATAAACAATGCTTTCATTATCTAACACTCCTGAGTCAGTCAAATAAAAGCCACAGTGTAGGACTTGACCCATCTTTACACATAACTCACTGCTGCCACTGGAGAGGGCAGATAAAATCCTGGTTTTGATCCACCCATAGTTTGTGGAGCATTAGCCGCGGCTTGTCCTTTTCTGACTGGGTTTAAGCCTGAGCTGGTGTTTAAGCCTCACCCTGCATGTTGTATGCTTTACAAATACACAAAAAGAGGAAAGTACTGCAGGCAGCCGAGTTAATATTTTACTTCTAAAGGCTTCATTTCTACATATGAGTGATGAGTTTTCAATACAATCTACCAGTAAAAAGAAATGATGCATACATACATTTTTTATTATGTAAATATTATGTGTCTGGACATCTTCTTGTTACACATACTGTACTTCTTATTTACCGTGGTGGACGAAGTACTCAGAAAAAGTGAAAGTACTCAGTTAAAGTGGAGATACAGGACCAAGAATTTACAAAAGTAAAAGTATCAGATTAAATTTGAATGTGCAGGATTTTTTTTTTTAATCCTTTGAATCAAACAAACCAGGAGTAAACCAGGAGTAAACCAGGAGTAAACCAGGACTAAACCAGGAGTAAACCAGGACTAAACTAGGACTAAACCAGGAGTAAACCAGGAGTAAACCAGGACTAAACCAGGAGTAAACCAGGACTAAACCAGGAGTAAACCAGGACTAAACCAGGACTAAACCAGGACTAAACCAGGAGTAAACCAGGACTAAACTAGGAGTAAACCAGGAGTAAACCAGGAGTAAACCAGGACTAAACCAGGAATAAACCAGGAGTAAACCAGGACTAAACCAGGAGTAAACCAGGACTAAACTAGGACTAAACCAGGAGTAAACCAGGACTAAACCAGGAGTAAACCAGGACTACACTAGGACTAAACCAGGACTAAACCAGGAGTAAACCAGGGCTACACCAGGACTAAACCAGGAGTAAACCAGGACTAAACCAGGAGTAAACCAGGACTAAACTAGGACTAAACTAGGACTAAACTAGGAGTAAACCAGGAGTAAACCAGGACTAAACCAGGACTAAACTAGGAGTAAACCAGGAGTAAACCAGATCTAAATTCGGTCTAAACCAGTTCATTGTAGAGGTCACTTGAAAATGCAATACTTTTACTTTTACGACATTTCTTTTATGTAGAAAGTACAGATACAGGCTCTGAAATGTAGTGAAGTACTTTTTACTTGGTTACTTTCCACCACTGTTTATTTATGGATATGCTGCACAAGATCCTCAGCAATATTTTAACAACTACCCCGACAGTGGACTTGTTTGGTTACTGCACTATTTCTTTCAAAACTTTCTCCAACATGAAAGGATAATGTACTCAAAGTATTTTTCAATCTGAAACAAATATGAGACACATATTTTATGATTATATATAAAAGTTAGATATTTTATACATACATATGGCCAGAATTCTGTTTGGTGAGGAAATCTACATAATGGATAGAGCCAGGTTTAAATTTATGGTTTTGTTTTGTTAATATTAGTGACGACTTTCAATTAAAATTTCGCATTGTTTTTTGGGGGTCAAAACTCAGTGAATCAGGCTAATTTAGTATTGAAAGCTCCCTCTGAAAAAACCTTCAGAATATTGCTAAGCACAACACTGTAAATAGCTTGGAGTCTGTAGGAGCTACTAAAGTGGAGATGTCCTAGGGCTGGGCGACATGGCTTATCATGATTTTCTTTAGTTTAGTTAGCGACTAAAGCCACCTGCTTCTTCTTGGGTTTAGATCTGGTGTTGTTGTGATTTAATCTTGATTAAGACCTGTTTTAGTCCAAGTTTCAGTCCAGAGTTTTGACATGCTTCTCACATGGTTTGGTCCTGGTTTAATCCTGGTTCAGTCTGGGATATTGTCCAGGTTTAGACCCCGATTCAGACACAGTTTTCTCTTGGTTTATTTCTGATTCAGTCCTTGTGTTTAGACCTGGTTTGGTCCTGGTTTAGTCCAGGGTAATCATCATTTCATTCTGTCCCTGGTTTAGTCCTTTTTAGTTTGGTCCTGGTTCAGACCTTGATTTCAGTCTCTGCTTTAGTACAGTTTAATCCAGATTCAGATTTTAGACCTGGTTTAGACCCAGATTTCCCCTGGTTTGGACCTAGTTTAGTCCTGGGTAATCAAGGTTTCATTCTGTCCGTGGTTTAGTCCTGGTTTAATCCATATTCAGTCCAATTTCAGATCTGGTTTAGACCTAGTTTTCTCCTAGTTTGTTCTGGTTTGATCATAAGAACCACTGAATCACGATATGACGATGTTCCTAAAAAAGCAGATCATCATGGAGATTAGATTACGATTTGATTTTTATCATCATTTCTCCCAGCCCTATGTTGTCGCCAAAATGTGAGAAAAATGCTTTTGGTCTAATTTTCCATATAGCTATAGAGAAAAGTTGTAAAGATTAGGTCATTTATTTGTTTCCAGGTGAAAGTATAGCCAGCAGTGTCTCCCCGTAATAATTGGGCTGTGACAAAATTAGGATTGACTGCTAAATGTTCTTCATAAATCCTCCAGTCTTAGTCTTGTTGCCCTCTCCAGCCCGGACAGTGACAGTGGACACGGGGCAGAGCGTGTTGGACAAAGGCCTCATGTCCCGCAGCTGTAGGTCATCTGCTGCTGAAAGACAAGTGTGTCACTGGGCTCCTCTTTATCCCCGTCCCCCTTGAACGAGCCGCGCTGACCCGACATCTTTTATACGGGCCCGTTCACGGCCCGAGTGCGCTGTGCTGTGATTAATATGCAGACAAGGGCTATTTTTATATTCAAGTCCCATGGAAGATTTAAGGGGAGACACTGCAGGCATAACTCAATGTTTGCAATTTTCAGGTTTTTCGTTTGCTCTTTAGTTTATATACTCTCACCTGGAAACAAATAAATGACCTAATCTTTACAATAAGGAGTGTAATATGACACTGATTCAATGTTTCTCCTTAGAACTATGTGGGAAATTGTTACTTCAATGACCATTTTCTCACTTTAGTAGCTCCTATAGACGTCTAAACTGTACACAATATTTTGAAGGTTTGTTCAGAGGGATCTTTCTATATTTATTTCCCTTCTCCATCCATCCATCTTCTTAATCCGTTGCCAGGTCGGATCACATTGTCCCAGTCCCTGATCAATCAACTAATTTATTTTTTTATTGCCCAAAATCACAATGAGTCATCTCAAAGGTTGGTAGGACGGCCTCACAAAGCTCCTGACACCACTGGGCGACCTAATGGCCTTGATGGTTCTCGTCATGAGGACCTTCTGAACCGCTCTTGGTCTGACCCGTCACCTTAGACCTGTTTGCCCTGGGACAGAGCTCATAGGATCATTCAGGTGCTCAAACCCCACCATCACGTAAAGGTGGCGATTCGAGGAGGGGATTTATAGAGTTTGAATCCAAAAAAAAGGTGAAATTGTAAGTTTTACAGATTTATTCGCAAATAACTATTCTATTCAAAAACTAAACTATATGCAAAATCCCCTCTGAACAAATCTTTGTATCTAATAGTAAGCAAAATAAAACCATACATTTAAAACTGGCTCTATCCATCATTTAGATTTCGGCAAAAAATTTTAAGCATAAAATGCCTTATTTCTATATGAAAACATAAAATGATAGAACATTTGCAATACATTTTTTTCCCTCATCTCAGTATAACTAGGGATGTTCCGATACCGATACTGGTATCGGATTTCATGCCGATACCACAGGTTTTTAAGGTATCGGTATCGGCGAGTACCTGAACTAAAACCTATCCGATACTACAATGTGTTTTTCTGGGCTCTGCAGACACAAAACCCTCTAAAGATCACAGCAGATACATTTGTGTTTCCTTTTTTTCCTTCATTTAATCTTTAGAGTGGAAACAGAACAGTGACAGAATACATTTTATATGCAGAATGAGCCATATGCAATGGCTTTGGCGTCTTTTTACAGACTTTTGCTAGTGTTTTTTATTTACATTGTGGTATCAGAAAAGTACTTGGTATCGGCGACTACTCGGAGTCCAGATATCGGTGTCGGATCGGATGAGAAAAAATGGTATCGGAACAACACTAAGTATAACAGCAAAAGTTTCACCTGCAGTGTCTCGCCTTCATAAGATTTGGACTGGTACAGTATTTAGATCAGTAGGGCAGTATTTTCTGCTCTACTTAATGTGAGTTTTCAGTTTATTATTGATCATGGCCTGAACACAAAGTCACAAAGTGAAGAAGCGTAGATGCAGAACTTGTTTTATTCAGTCTATGCCAACATGACAAGGCTAATGCTTTTGATTCCCGGGTCATGTGAGACCTTTCTTTGTGTTCAAATGTTGTTGGGTACAGATGCACAATATATCAGCAAATAGTTGTTATAGCTGTATTTGTGATATGTAACAAAATCACAGAGGTCTTGAACTTAACTTAACCAGTTCAGCTCATGATTTTGTGTCTCATTTAGTTTCATTTTAGCCTTTTCTGAGGTTCCGTTTTATTTTTTATGACTTTTGTGACTCAATTTAAAGAAAAAATATTGCTTAAAGGTGCATTATGTAACTTTTTATGAGACAAAACAAACAAACTTGATATCAGTGTGTATTTGACCTTCTTGTGACCCCGTGGCTGTATGGGGGCTGCATGACACCTTTGCTTTCCATTACTGGAGGCTTCTATGACGCTCCACGATCAATTGTTTTCATGGTTTCGTTCCAGAAACTACCTACCTACCTACCTGAAACTGTAAAAACAATGGAACATACTGTAGTGAATTTGTTTTTGTAACATTAAAGACCTTTATTGATTTGGTCAGCTCCGCCCCCTCCGCTGCTCCCTCATGGCCGTGGCGAAAGAACGAAAGAGGAGTCTTATTTGGAGCTATTTCAACAAAGCAAGATGTGGAGTGAGCGCCAAGACTGTCAAAAGTTCTGTGCATATAAATTTAAATCAGTTATGGATGAATAGTAGGCTAGTCGTTTTTCCATCGCTACGCAAGTTTGTCATGAACGGAAATTCAATAGTAGTCGGGATTTTGCTGTAGCTGTACATTAGTGATCATGCAGAATTATGAATGAATAATCTTTATTGTCATTGCAACAAGTACAACGAATTTTTAAGTCCAGTTGGTGTATTCCAAAACAAAAATTCAATAAATGTTAAAAGGCAATTCATTCATCACACACTCACATTATGCCTCTGGTCGGTCACATTTGACAGCATTCAGTGTCGCAACTGCACTTGGTTAAATCTATTTTAAGATTTAACAGGAAATACAGTCTCTGTTGGGCCTTTTTCAGTAACTCAGAGGTGTTAACTAAGTAAGTAATTAATAATTGAACTTAGCTGGACATATCAGCACCAACATATGAGATATGGTCATTCATATGACCATATCTCATATGTTGCGACGGTGGCGCAAGTAGTAGAGCGGGTTGTCTTGTAATCGGAGGGTTAGTGGTTCGATCCCCCCAGGCGCACACTGTCATTGTGTCCTTGGGCAAGACACTTCACCCACCTTGCCTCCAGTGTCTGTGTACACTGGTGTATGAATGAGAGTGTGAATGGGTGAGTGGTTCCTTGATGTAAAGCGCTTTGAGTGCCTAAAGCAGGTAGAAAAGCGCTATATAAATGTGACCATTTACCATTTATTTACCATATGATGAAGGCAGCTAGCAATGGTCAGTGTGATAAACTCACAATGATGTTGTTGTCTATGGACCCAGTTACTAATAACCTGAGAGGAGTTTCATTATGACTGTTTTGTGCTGTTGATGTGCATGTCCCGACTCTGCGAGAGCGATGCACCTGTGAATGTTGGGTGAAAAGTCAAAATAACTACTTCCGGTATCGGATCAATATTGAGCTTTTTGCCCCCCAGGTATTACTTGGTATCGGATCGAGTTCAAAGCCACTGGTATCTCCCATCCATATAGTTTTCAGCGGCTCACTGTTTGTAGTTTACTTTCAGCTGATCATAGCGCCAGGATTTTTGCCTCCTATTCAAATTGTTTTCCACCTCAGCTGCTATTTAAAAATGAAAGTCTCTCAACTTTAGTGGCTGTAAAACACCTTTAACACACTTCGACCACTTCTAAGAGATAGGTGGGCATGAAGAAAAGAACATCTCTTTGTTGTGTGTTGTACAAAGTTTCATGGCAGTTTGAACTCCCCAACATTTTTTCATAACTCCTGAAAGCACCATTTTAGAAGTCGATGTCAACAAAAACACAACCGGTCACATGCATTCCTGTTGTTCCCATAGTAAAAATGGGACAACAATAGATGCTAATTAACAAACTTGAAAACGCTGTATCTTTATTCATACTTTACACATACTTTCTTTTTTTTTTTTTTTGAAGGGGATTTCCAGCTCTTTATCTGTCTGTTTATTGAGTTTGAAATGTTTGTCCACATATCTACTTGCATTTTTCTCTACCTCTGAAACTTACTACAGACAAATGAGTGGACTTTTACACCAAACTATACATGGGAGTACAAAATACACACATGTTTTCACTCTTTTACACACATCTAAATGTGAGTTCTACCTTTTCTTATTTTGTTGCTTTTTAGACGCATTATAGCACTAACTACAACAGAGCACAAGCCAGTGTTGGGCATAATACTCACTCTGAAAGGAATTCAGTTAAATGTTGCTCTAATTACCATGAAAATTAACCATTGAATCCAAGCGAATGCAGTCAAAACGTGGTTGTTGAGGTTTTCTGTGGTGCACCTCCTCTCAAACGCGCACCGCTCCCAGGCAGTGAGTCATTACAGGCGTCTCTGCGATGAGGTGCTCTGATAACCCGATATCTGTCCTTCCAATCTGCTTCTGCTGAACATGTGATGTGATACAGTCGGTGTTTCGTTCTAATCTCTCTGAATAATGTGCCAAAGTTTCGGTTTCAGTAGGTGTTCATCAACATTTCGGTGACTTGCTTAAGAAAGTGTCCGCTGGCTGCTGTGATGCTTCGTGTACAAGTGTCATTAGGAAGTAACAACCAAACAGAGACACAAGGCCAGTGATCTGTGGCACTTTCAGTTGGTTCTGTGAGTAAAGGTTATAAAACTGGATAAAAACTGGCTCCATGCGGTGTGTTCAAACATCAACGGTTTCTTTATTGTTTGTTTATTGAAGGGATGATCCCCTTTAGAGTAGCAGAGCCGTCGCTATCCGTCCTGGGGTCCAAATAAAAACACATTACAACATACGCGATACAAAATACAACATGCGATCAATAGATTTTTGGCATAACAATAAATACAGAATGTATGTAATCCCTGAAGGCCTTAACCCTAACCCAGTGCATTTTATTGGACAGAAACTGCTTTAATTCCTATTTCAACCTGTATGCTGCATGAATATAAAGTGACTAAGACCTATTCGAGGCAAAAGGTCTTAGGAAGTGCTCAAAGTCTTGCAATAGGTTGCGTTCTGAATTATATTTCAGTTGGAGCAGGTGCCAATACAACTCTGTGGGAACGAATCAGTTTTTGACAGAATATTGACAAATGTTTTACTTATTAGTAGTTGATAGTGATTGAATTCACAAACCTGCCATAGTATTCTTATGGCTGAAAGTCCACTGGCCAACATCACGCACGTGTCTTTGAATATTGTCTCCACTTTTGGACACCTTTATGAGACAATAATTAGACCTCCCCATTAGAAGTCCTCTGATCATGACGTGTTTGAACCTGCCCAGAGCAGCAACTAACGAGCTGCAGCCCTCACCTGTGAAAGTCGGATTTAGTGTCACTGCTCTAGACCACCTCTGATCACTGTCATTCTCTCAAAAATATATATTTTTAAATGAAATAATTTATAAAAATGTGTTACTCACGCTATGAAAGATTTAGAATTTTGGATCCATTTTGACTGTGATAATATTCTATAACTACAGATTCTCTGTGTGTAAGAGTCCTCCTGTTCTGGATTTGTTCTTCCAGAAGAACTCTTTCAGCCTTAAGAACAAATTTATGCTTAAGTTTTTTTTCATGAATGAGGCCCTTTGACCTTTATGACCCTGGAATTACAGACAAATTACCAATAAACTAAGAAATCTGCATTTTTACAGTTACCACTTAGTTAGCATGGGATTTTCAGCTGCCCTCCACCTCAATTTATAATCTAGGCTCTATAGGCACAACCTATTCTTTCATTGAACCTAAACCCAAAAAGTTAAGTGGTTCATGTAAGTTCTTTCTCAGGTAAATGTACATTTCCCCCCCTAGTTACTTCAGCAAATGTAATTCATCCAGTAGTCTGTACAGCTAACATTACTTACATTCAACATAAAATACTTCTATTGCTGCTAGCCATTGTACTACTGCCAGATAATGGTATCATAATCTTTTTTACTCCACGCTTGATTAGGTTCAAACACTTAAATCAACCAGCCACAAATAATCAGTATAGAGTAATGAATGTTATACTCTTATGAACTAAACTAAATGAGTGTCTGTGCTGTGCTCTCATCTGCAGTTTCTGTGTCTGAAGAACATCCGGACCTTCCTCACCTGCTGCTACGAGGTCTTCGGGATGAAGAAATGTGACCTGTTTGAGGCCTTTGACCTTTTCGATGTTCGAGACTTTGGGAAGGTAACAACACAATAAATTATATGCTTTGGCAGCTGATTGTTGGTTGGTCTTTTCACTTGCAAGTTGAATTCTACTGGGACCAAATGCTTCTCCTCAATTCAGTTTATTTACAAGGCTAGGAGCGAAACCTTTCTTTGTTACTTATGCTGCGTTCCAGTTGATCTCTGAAGTCGTAATTTCGAACTGTTCGTGGTGCACTTTTTTGGATTCTTTTTTTGCCTTGTTCTTGTGAGAGTTCAGTGCGCTGCTCTCAATATTTGCAGGTCAATAGGGCTGTAGTGCGGTCTTCCAACCTGCTCTTCTCTGTGGGCTGTGGTTTTTACCGTTGGAACCTGATTTTAACTGAAGAATTCTGCAAACCTGGCCTGGGGGTTTCCATTTTCATAAGTTTTGAGCTTTTAGTATATCAATGTAGGTCTAGTTTGTAATAGGACTTTTGTTTGAATTAACAAATGCTAGATTAAAAGTCTATGAAAGAGAAAGTTGCTTCTCCCTGACTGCAAGAGTAGATTGAACTAGCCCTGAGTTGTTTTCCCACACACATTTCCTTTCACTTTTCACCGTTTTGCTCCAAAGAAGCTTCCACTTAATCTGGCTGCTCATAATCCCACCGAAGGGGGACTACTTTTCTGTAAATATGCACCCGAAACCAACTACCCAAATAATCTTACCCTGCAAATTTCTCATCCTCGCTAGCTGCTGATTGGGTGGCGTTGTGGGGCAGTGAAAAATATTACACGCATTTGCAGGTTGAGTCCAGTTGGAGGTCTGCCAGAAATGCTTGTTTGGCCCGGCTCGAAATCCTCAATCTCCGTCTGAATCAGAAACATCGCAAATCGGAGCCAAAGTCTAATCCACTCGTGCTGCGTCATGCCAAGGAGACTGGTCTAACCTAGATTTTCCTTCTACAAGCAATTCGGGTCTTATATATTTTAGTTTTTCACAGAAGATTTATGTAGACCATAAGTTGTATGCTTATTGACAAATTAAGCTTGTGTTGTAGCCATGTTTAGGGGTATATATATACATGTATATACAGTATTTAGGGGGATTTTCTCGTGATATTTTTGCAAACCATAAAAAAAAAAAATGTTCCAATTTAGATCAATGTGTCATCAAAAAGATAATTCTCCTGAATAAATTATTGTACAATTTTTGAGAGATTACACATCAAATTTTTGCAGCTTTTTGTTCATTTCTTCACTTTGAAGAAGGCGATGCTTCTGTACCTCCTGCCAGAAGGCAAGAGGGAGAACAAGCTGTGAGATGGATGGGAGGGATCCTTTATTATGCAGCGGCCTCTCCTTAAGCATCTCTGGGTGTAAAGGTCACACAGAGAGGGCACAGAGACACCAGATATACTTGATATTGTAAATTTTAATATTTTTCAAAAAACTATTTTGATATGTTTTAGACCAGTGGTTCCCAACCTTTTTTGTCTGGTGTACCCCTTGGGCCTTTCATTCACACTCTGAGCCCCCTGCCTTGATGGTTTTGTTGATTAGTTAGAAAGTCGTAATCAAACATTCTTCAGTCTTCATCTGTACTCCCTGGACTACTGGGAGCAGCAGGGCCATAGGGGAGTGTCAATAGACTTAGAAGTTAGCCCAGGGTGAGACAATAGAGCGATAACCAGCCATATTGAGAATAGGCTAGATGTTGGTACTTTTAGCACCAAGAGAGGAGGGACTTAGAGGTTAACTCCTCCTGCTGGTTCACTCTTAAGAGTCCCACAGCGTGCTCAAGTCTTCAGTAGCTGATGACGATCTTTGGACTAAGATCGAAACGTCCTACACTTCAACTACAGATGAAGACTGAAGAATTTTTTGCCTATGATGGACAAATCCTGTACGACTGAGAACCTACACAAATAGTTAGAAAGTGATTGACTCATATTCATCAGTATAAAGGCTGCTAAATATTCTCAAACTCTCACTCTTTACAGTTACTCTTAACTGTTTTTGTTTGTGTAGGTTCTCA